>JAVSBS010022874.1:0-43941 GCA_033124195.1 Coracias cyanogaster | reverse complement strand
GGCCGCTCCGCGCTCCCCCCGCACGGCGCTCCAGCTCCCGCTCCTCCCCGCCCCTCCTCACACGTTGAGCGGGTTGCGCTTGTTCCGCATGGGCGTCTCGGGCACCAGGTCGCCGTCCTTGAGCGCGGACCCGAGGAGGACGATGGCGAGCAGCAGCCAGGGCAGCCGGCGGCGCAGCTGCACGGCGCCCAGCGCGGCCCGCAGCCAGCGCCCGCACCGCTCCACCCGCTCCATCGCCGCCGCTCGGCCGCCCGCTCGGCCGCCGTACAACGTCACGCGCCGCGCGCCCGACGCTCGCACGCCCCCTGGCGGCGACCGCCCAGGTGGCAACGGTGCGGAGAGTGCGCATGCGCAGTGCCGGGGCGGGACGGGACGGGACGGGACGGGAGGGGAGGGCGCCCCCTGCAGGCGCAGCGCCGCCCGGAGCGGTGGTGGCGGTGCGGGAGCCGCAGGCAGCGCGGGGCCCGGCACCGGGGCAGGCCCTGCCCGCGGCTCTGCGGCACGGGAACCAAGCGTGTGCTCCGAGGCGTCCGTGTCCCGCTCGCTGTCGAAATGGGGACGGGGACCGCGCTGTGCATCCGTGGCCACGTGGGCAGGTTGCTTCCAGAGCTGAGCAGCGGCTGAGAGTCTCCGAGGGGCTCCTGGGCTGTGGCGTCTGTACCGCAGTCACAGACTCGTAGAGTCACTTATAGAATCGTGCAATCATACAGTCATTGAGGTTGGAAAGAACCTTTAAGCTCCTCGACGCCAACCGTTAACCCAGCACTGGCAGGTCGCCACTAACCCAGGTCCCTCAGCACCACATCTACATGGCTTTGGAACCCCTCCAGGGATGGGGACTCCACTGGGACAGCCTGGGACAGCCCTTCACAACCCTTTCAGGGAATAAATTCTTCCTAATCATAGAATGTTCTAGGCTGGAAGGGACCTCTAGAAGTCATCTGGGCCAACCTCCCTACTTGAGTAGGGACATCTCTACCTAGGTCAGGTGTTCAACCTAAGCCTCCTCTGGTGCAACTTAAGGCCATTTACTCTTATCCTATAAATGAGCATCCACTACTTCTAGAATAATGTGCCGGCTCCTCTGAGAGAGAGTGTCTCACCATAATATTCAAGAGAAAATTGAAAATTTCCTCACTCAGTAGAATTTTTAAACATTTTTTCCTGGGACTTAAGAAAGAGGGAGAAAGTATTTCTGGGGCTCTCAAGGCTCCCACGCCTTTTCACTGTCCATGTTTATAGCTGAAAGTGATGTCCAAGCACTGGCTGTCACTGTAGTATTTGAGACCTATTTCATCTATTGAACTGCTGCCGCTGTCATTTCAACTTAGTTTTTAAAGAATAAAAAAAACATCAGCAGGCAGAGAAATTGCGAGATGAACAAAGAGCCTTTATTCATCCCGGTGGCTTCAGTAAGAAAAATGTGAGAGGGAGGGAAAAAAGCAGACCCTATCTGAGACAGGATGGGAAAGTATTTCTTGCCAGAGCACATTTCAAAGCTCGTTTGCCATCATCGTCAGCAAATCTATGACAGCATCTGGGCTGAAAGAGCAGAAGGACACATCAAAGTAGCACCAGTAGATATGGAGAGTTTCAGCTAAGGAGGTTATCCTGAGTAAAAGCCATTTGGCAATTTGTTAGGTGTTGTTTTTAATCAGAGTGCCGCGGCCACGTCTAGCGCTCCCAGCCACAGCATTGTACCCCTGAATTAGAGAAGACAGACAGCTGCGCCCACTCACACGAGTGAGAATGAGAGGGGCTGGGAGCAGGTTTTACAGAGGCCAGCATTGTCTGCCTAAATCCCCCTCTGCCTTTGAAACCTTGCCTCCTTTGCTTCCCAGGTTTGGGTCTCTGATCTCCAGACTGTTTGCAATGCCTGCGAGCTGGAGGTGGTGAGCTGCTCGACTGGTCGCTAATGAAGCATGCTGTGGAGTCTACCACATGGCAGGAGGATTTCATAAGCTTGGCACCTGTTCCAGATGAATGGAGTTGATGGCATGGGCTGGAAATGTGTCTATCTTCAGCTCAGCTTGAAATGTCTGAGGATTATCTCTGTAAATCGCGGATTCTCACAAGTGCAGTGAGCAAAGCTTAGTTGGGTCCAGGTGTCCTGCAGATTTAGAGTAAATCTCTAGTTTTGGGCCATGTATTTGCTGCCGTGTGCACCAGCCAAGGCCAATAGTCCTTCTGGGAAGCCAATCGTCATTCCTCTGTAAAGAATCAGAGAAGCAGAGTTCAGGTCTTTTAAAACTGCAGAAAAAGCTTTTATTCATAAACAAGGGATAAGGTTGGTTCTAGGGGGGTTGCAGAAGGTTCCCAGAGAGCTTTCACAGACACTGGTTGAGCTGTGACAGGTAGAAACCCATACTATACTGAATTAATGTCAGATATATGGTAAACGTGGCTGTCCTTTCCTTCCTTTGTATGTTTTTCCTTAACTTCACCACATCACTGCCTGATTCAAGCTGAAATCTTCCAGACTATTTGATTTTAAAAAAAATTAGGTGATTGTTGTTTGGTTGTTGGGGTTTTTTTTCTTGGTTTAATTTGAACCAAGGTCCCCCCCAAATTGTTTCAATTTCACTGAGAAACAACATTTTGCCTCTGAAGTACACAGGGATAGGTTCATTAGGGGCTGTAGAACCACTTTCAGAGCTGAAGAGCCTTGTCCCTGCATGCCCAGTCACCCAGAGCTTAGGGCGCTCACTTGAGCAGGCAATGAGGAGATCCCAGCCACCTAAGCAAAGGTTTGAAGTAAGATTCTACAAATCTGGGACGAGCATCCTTACTCCTGAGCTGCAGTAGGTTTGAGGCAAGTCTTTCCTGGTCATAGAATTCATGTTGTATCAACAATTTCACTATTCATTGGAGCAAGAACGACGACACTTCAAGTTGTTAATTATTTTAAATAATTTAGTTGCTTAGATAATTAATTTGTCTCATTTTGGTGATTCTGTTAATCATCTGTTAATCACTCTAGTTGCAAAGGAGTCTGTCTTGCTGATGTGAGTCTATGGTGTGGCTAGCTTCCACACAACTGAGTATCCTCATCAGGGAGCAGAGTCACGCCAGTCCCAGTGTACAGTCAGTGGAGTGACTATCTTGGGACCCTTGCCAGGAGCCTGGGGCAACTGTGCACCTAATTAGGGTGCTTAAAATTAACTGTGGAGAAATTCAGACCTTCTTGCAAGACAGTGATGTTTTGCTCAGGCTCATGGTTGCTGCATTGTGATTTGGTGTCACCCCAATGCTGAGAAAATGATGCTGTGTCTGAACATGCTGCAGTAGTTTCACAGCCTCATGCATAAGTCATGAGACCCCTACTCACAACTTCTTCCTGATAAACATGCTCAAAAATGTGGCATGCTAAGAACAAGGCAAGATCATTACTGAAAAGTTGATTGTGCCTTAAAGCCATTTGCAGGATGAGTTGGAGGGGTTTAATTCTTCAGCCCATTGACAAAGCCTTGCGAGACCTTCAGCCATCATGAGTGGACCAGCAAGGAAACCTCCTGACACTGAAAATAAATTGGCAAGGGTTTGGAAGTTTGCTATGGAGCAAGACCAAGAACTTTGAACTGAAGTCTCAGCTCAAATAAATTAAGCCTTTCAACTGTGCTAAATGGGAATCTTTTTTTTTCTTTCTTTCTTCTTTGAGACTTCTGGGTCTACTGCTCTCTGTTGCCACCAAGGATGGGTGCCTGGAGAAGGAGGAGAGAAAAGCTACCCAGTTTTTTTTTTACAAAACACAAACAATCATTCTTTTCTGACCTGAGTTTGGGCAAAAGTGCATTCTCACAGGCCGATTGACCCCACAGGGAAGATGTGCTCCAGGGGCACCAGGAGGAGACATGGGTGCCCATCTGAGCATAACGCCCAGCTGAGCCACCAGCCTGTGTCCACACACTTGGTGGGGCCGAGTTACCCCACCAGTAATGGCCCCTTCGGACCTGGGAGACCACCTCTTTTCCTGGCTTGTCCTCCTGCTTTGCAATGATTCTCACACCCCACCAGTATCTGCTTATGCATTACCACCTGCCTGGGGGCCCTCACCAGTCCCCCAGCCCTTCCCTTTGGAAGGCAGGTGCTCATGGCCATGCTGCTCATTCCTCCCGAGCCTCCCCTGCTCTGTTTTCCTTGGGGAAAGCTGCTCACATCTCCATGATTGATTGTGTTTGAGTTTGATTGTGGTGCGTCCTGGGATGTTTGCATGAGAGGTGCTACATAAGCATAATTTGTGCCGTATTTTCTTTGCCTAATAGGAGCTTAAGCTTGGAGTTTAAGATAGTTTTGGCCCTTTGCTGAGACACTGGCCATCAGCCTCAGTGCTTTGAGCTCTGCAGCCTTCTCTATTCACTGTCAGCTTAAAAGAAAAAAGGATTAAAAAAATAAGATTGTGCTTTGTTCCCTTTGTGTCAGTGATGCCTTTGAAATGCAGCCTGCGGCAAAGGCATAGCAGCCTTCCCCTCACACTGGCCTAGATCTTTGCTGCCTTTCTCTGATGGGGAGGGATACTCTTCCTACAAGCCCTGGTCTTGTCATCGGTCTGGGCAGAGCCAAGGTTATGTCTTGCTCCTGTGAGCAGATGCTGCATTATTCACAGCAGAGATGCTGAGCCGGGAGACAGAAGGGAGATGATGGTAACTCACCACCTGTGCGGCTGCCCAAACAAATGGGAAAGGTCTTTCCCAGTCCTGAAACCCCAAGAATTTCAGAAAAAGGTATGGAAATTACCCCCAGGAAATTTGTACAGGCTGAACCATCACTGTACTCAGCCTGAAAACCTCGGCAGGTCACACATTTCCCCTCCAGCTCTCCTCAAATGAATAGGGAGGGTATGATCTGAGCTGCAGGGAATTTTCAGCATATTTGGTGGTTATATCCAAAGATCAAAATATTTTGGGATATGGGGCAAAGCGTAAGAAAGAACTAATTCAGTTTTCAGTAGTGCAAAGTTTATTAATGCTACAAATTAATACCTACTGCTACAAAATATTTACATTTCTTGCTCTGCACAGCCGGATTGCAGCAGAGCAGACTAATGACAGGTTTTAATTTATGGAAGAGAATGCTCTTGTGATGAGCATGGACTCTGAGGAGCTGGGCTGAATTTGTGGCTCTGACAAACTCCCTTTCCAGCCATAGGCAAGTCTCTTAACCTCTGTATCCCCATACCTTGAGCAGGATACAGGAGACATCCTATTCCCCTCCTTCCTAAATGTCTTTCAGAGACACTTGTGAGGCTGCAGAGGGGTACAATAATGGTCTGAAGAGCTTAAAAATAACCAGAGTTCACAAAGATGTAAAATAGTTTCTTTTCCTACAATACATATTAATTAAGCAGCTCATTAGCAGATGAAATGGGAATGAGATTGCACATGAAAAAAAGTACATAATTCATGTGATTAAGCATATGTGTTTGGGCATGAAAAGGTCTTAATTAATCAGGTTAATCTCTAAGTGCCTGACTTTCTTGAGCAGCTATGGTGGCTGCATGTGCAGCTCCTTGCTGAAATAGTCCCCCCCTTTTTTTTGCACTGCATATGATTCACACCTTCTGTGTCTGCCAAAGAAAATCATCACACCCCAACACCTGCGTATTTGAATTAATTCTATTCTTGCCTTGTTGCCTTTCGAGGGTAGCTGCTGGGTGGGCAGTGCTCTCCGAGCAGCAGTTACTGGGAACTAACTTCTGCCCAGTCCCATTCATCTGTGTTAGCCATGTGCTAAAAGCATTATTTGTTTCCATTTATTCCCTTTCTGTAATGATTATCAATCATAGGTGAAACCACACAAAACTCACAATGACAATTTCCATAAGACCCTTTGCTGGGTGGTCCATGAGCTACTCTGTCAAAGTATTGCATTTCTTTTAGACAAAGAAAGTGCTGTTTATTGGAACTGATCAAATATGGGTAGGAATTGGTCTGTGCTTATTAATTCAAATTCAGAAATATGAACTTTTCCAACTCTACTGGTACACCTTTAGCTCATATGTTTGCAGGAAAGAATCAGAGTTATATATTCAGGTGTAAATTTTTGAAGTGACTGTGTTGATTAGCTGCAGGGTCCACGGTTAATAGTCTTGGTTTCTTGCTGGATAACTGGTACAGCCAGCCGCATAACGCAAGCTGTGGCTATTTCAGTCAAATATATAATTACAAATACTAAGAGTAAAACTATACACACATAAATAAAAAATATAAATATAAAAAATACACACACATAATATTTAATCTGTGCTTTACTGGCATAGTTAATTATATAAGTGTTGACTGAAAATGTGATCTGAATTTGTCCTGACCATGATGACTATTGAAATGCTCTGTAGATAAAAATAATAATTACAAAAGATGTTCAAAGGGTTTGCTGAATAGCCAGTGCACACAAGGTTGTCACAGTCCTAATTTGGATATTTAATATAATAAATTATTTTTTGAGAATTATTAGTTCAGGTTTTTACCTATGGATTTCCTCTGTTTAACTCCACGCCTCCCGCTCACCTTGCCACGCTCGTTCACCACAGGGCTGTCACACATCCCTGCCTTTGGCAGGAGAAACAAGGATGCCTCAGTTTATTAGTGTGGTCGTCAACCACGGGGGGCATCTGAAAGACAAGACAGGCAGAAAGACAATGAGGTGAGAGGACACATCAGTGTGAAGTGTGCTGAGCAATGCCCAAGTCAGCCATCCCAGGGTTAGGGCAGCAAAGAAATTAATTTGCCTCAAGGAGAATCCCAGAGCAATACTGAGGCCTGGGCTCCACTTTATCACTCTTTTTCCCCAGGCAGGACTCCTCTCTGTAGCTTCTGCAGGAGTTTAGGAGCACTTGCTTTGCTGAGTGTGCTTGTGGGTGTCCACCAGGTATAGAACAACGGCCATTAAGGTTAAATGCTCCCAAACAGCAGATGAAGCCTGAAGTGTTTGTTAGGGAGCTTCTGCATCTTCTCCAAGGCACCTAATGGTATTTTAGAGTCAAACACAAGAGGTTGGCAGGACTGTTACTGGTCTGACCAGTAATAGTCAGACCAGCCAGTACTGGTCCATTATGGTCTGACCAAGTTTCCTAATATGAAGTGAACCAGGCTGGCTGCTCTCAGCTCTTGCAAAGGAAGAGCATCTCAACCTGACAGGGAACATCTCCCAAAATACAGTGGTCCAGTCTGCATCTTACTGCCTGTGGTAAGGTATGGAGGGTGGTCAACAGTGGACAGGACAGGGGGTGTCACTGACAGCCCGAGGAGGGTGTGGGCAATGAAGGTTGTGCTCCTGCTGCCTCGACTCTACCTGTTCTGAGAATAAACAACATCTTTTTCCTTCTTTAGCTTTAAGTTTAGGGAAAAATAAAGTTAAAGCCAAATCCTAGTGCTTTAACTAAATCAGAGCATTTACCAGCTTCACTTAAAGAAACAGGATTCTTTTCACAAGTGTTTATTTGTACAGTTCAAACAAGCTATTTTTTAAAAATATGAGCCCACCACAGATGTGCAACTCAGCCTAATCTCTGTTGACACCATTCAGAGGTTAGGAAAAAAAATACATGAGAAGCACGTTCTGCCACTTTGCTGGGAAAATAAAAGGCCTTTTTTTGGGCTATTTGTTTAATGTAGGCTCCAAACAATTGGCAAAGCAGAACTTACCCTGGTGCGGGGAGATGAGCAGGACCCTATGAGATAATGGAAGATGCAAGCGCTGTGCCAGATGCCCTCTAAGAACGGCGGACACTATTCCCCTCCTTGTAGAGCTGTATTTTTGCACACTGGTGAGAGCTTGCTCCCCCCAGGACGTCAGCATTGCTGGGGCTTTGAACTCCACTTCAAAGCTGGGGCTGGAGGAGGTTTCTGTAAATCCAGAGAAACGGGTAAATATTTGTCAGAGTAAATTAACCCTCCTCATCACCTCAACGATCATCTGTGCGAGACGGCTGGAGGGGTTTCGGCAGGCACAGAGGGGAGCCTTGTTGATTTACTGCACTACTTCAGGAGGCGGGTAGACACAAAACACTGTGGCAAGCAGACCTGGAGTTTTCCCCCTTAGCACGGTCCATGAACTGATGGAGACAGCTCATCCTTTCCATCACAGGAGCAGGCAGAGAGGAGTATCCTTTTCTTGTCCGGGGAGAAGACCAGTCTTAGTCCTAGCACTGCTGCTGTAGCTTTATAAGCACTTCATTCATCCCAGTTATTCCAGATGGGCATCAGCTGTTCACAGAGCCTGAGAGCACATTGTGTCTCCCACCTGCTGTCACAGGCTTGAGGGTGGGTGTTGTGAGCCACCCATGTCAGAAGACATACCATCATACAAGGCTTCCATGAATTTATCAAGTTCTAGTTTCTGACATGCCCCCAACCCACTTGCAAAGGTTCAAAGTGTTGGTTTTGGAAAGAGGGCTTTGGTGGGCCACCCTGGCTGAGGTATCTGCACTGCAGCAGCCAGTGGAGTGGGAGATGTGGATGCCCAGCAGCTAGCCCCAGCCACCAACCCACCCACCATCACTCCCAGCCTTCCTCTCTCATCACCACAGCATGAGAATAACCAGCTTAAATGAGAAAAAGGGAAGGGAAAAACCAGAAACAGCTGAGCACCAGATGAGAAGGATACAGAAGGATGGGACTAGGCTCATCCCTCAGCCCCCTGCCAAACCTGACACAGCACCCCCCTGCTCAGCCATGGCCCCCAGGGCAATGCCACCCTCTCTTTCGCTGAGCCATGAACCCGCAGCTGGATGTTGACAAGCACAAAAGGAAGCACCAGGGATGTAACTGTTCCAGCTGGGACCTGTGTGTGGCCCTCGAGGGTGCACAGACCCTGGCTCTGGGATGTGCACTGGGAAGGTGCTGGGGAGGCTCTGGGAGCGCCCCCCTCCAGGTGCCTGGGGCATGGCTCTCACCTTCCCTGGATTCAAGGCAGAGAAGGATGGGTGTGGGGGCCTGATCACTCCGGCGGGCTTAGTTCAGAAGCAGCACATGGGCAGCAGACGGGATACTGATGTTAAACCACGCTCCGTGTCTGCTGGGGAAGTGGAGCGGGGAGAGGGGTGTGCCAAAGGCAACAGCTGTGTCGGTGAGCTCAGTGTTTGCTGTCCTGTGAGACGCTGGCTGCCGGGCAGATGGGCTCTGGCCTTTCCTTCACTGAGCACCGAGCTCTGACCTGCCGGGTGCCTCTGCAGGAGCTGGCACCAGCACGTCTGTTAGCGAGATGAAGGCTGGATTGTACCATGCTTGCCTGTGCAGGCTAGTTAAATCTTGCTAGCAGCAGCGGGGAGGACATGGCAGCATGAACCTTATTAACCATGGTCCTTATCGGCCACTGCAAGCCCAAGTCCCTGTGGGGCATGTGTTCCAGGTACTGATGTGTACTCACATCCACTGCTGTTTCCTCCTCATCACTCATGGCACATAGGCAAGGTCATGCTGGCATGGATGTGTCAGCACAGGCCACCATCAGACCTCTGTGTGGCTGCATGGACACAGCCTGAGTGACAGACATTGCTGCTGCTGAGGTGCAGCAATCCCCCACTCAGTTCCCTCTGTACTTGAAAGAGTGCACGTTGGGGAGCATGGGCTCAGTGGAGCTGCGAGCATTCAGAGCACCCTCAGACCACACAGTTCTCTTCAGATGAGTCATCCCAGTTCTAGGGTTTTCAGGGACTCACATGTCAGCATGTCCCCTAGTTGTGGGGAAAAGACCCTGAAAGAGTGTCTCCATGCTGAGAGACCTGTGGAGAGAATCACTCCTGTTTTAGGTGTGTTCTGTTAAACCACAGATCACAGGTTTGGACCTTCCTAGGCTTTGACTAGAGTATGATTCCCTTCTATATCTTCCTAAATATGTGGGGGTTTTTTTCCCAGTGTATTTTAAACACTCTCATTTATTCCTGGCAGTCAAAGCACATGCACATCAGGGAGTCATGCCTTGCTAGGACAGCGATCCCCATGTTCACCCACCACGAGTGCCCTGGCTGAGGAGCCCAGCCCACACACTGACACAGCAACCACTGACCAGGGCCAGCAAAGGGGACCTTTCTTGTATAGGAGCCTTTACTGGTAGGACCCCCCTGGGGTGGCTCCCCCACCCAGCAGTGGGGATCAGCTGGTGGCACTGGTAAGACAAGTCAGTGCCAGTCATTCTGCCCAGCACCAACAGCCCTGGCCATGCTGTGGCTGGGCTGGTGGGCACTGGAAAGTTCTCTGGAGTTTACAGCCATGCTTCAAGATCTTCAGGCAGGAATGATTCACTGCTGAGGAGGTTAGCCCACCACATAAGAGAGTTCATGGGCTTCTTGTTAACATTAAGCTCACACAGGGCAGGATCTGCAAGTAACCCTTGCTGCAGCTGCTGTGGCCGGTGACCTAGCTTCCATCAGCAGGCAGGGAAATACATCCCCACACGAAACAACACAAACTCTGCCTTAATACCCAGAGCAGAAGGATAGCGCTCCCCCAAGCACCTGCACTGGAGAGCACCGACACTTGTGCCAGGTCATGGGCAAGGTGGGTCATGGGCAAGGGGCAGATGGCAGAAGGCTATCTCTTTCACTTGAAAGACAGGGAGGATTTGATATGGTCTCTGCACTGCAAACACAGGTTCTTCTCTTTTTCTCTGGACACGTTATCTATAGTGATGTTGTGCTGTTTGCTGCTTGTTTTCTGCCTCAAAACCTTTCAGGATAGTGCAGCATTGGAAGTAGGCATTGATGTGCTTCTCACCACCTTTGCCTCTTCTTGCTGAGTTTCTCCATCCCAAAGCCACGGCCATGCCCATCTCCCAGCCCAACCCTTTTGCAGCTTCTGCAGCACAACATGGCTCCAGAGGGACACTGTGACACTGACACAACATGTCTGGCCAGGACCTCCAGCTGCACAGTTCCTCACAGGATTTTACCTTCTTGGAAAAACAAAATTTATGACTTGTGGCAGACAGGGTGTCTAAGTGGATTCAGGGGCTGCAGCTCCTTGCAGCGTCTGGCACAGGCTGAGCCCAGGGAGCTCCTTTCTTTATATCACCTGGCAAATGCTTTTGGAGTCAGAGCTCTCAATTTCCATTCCTCTATAACTCACATATGTGCTTGGCTCAGCCTCAGGCTACGGATCCAAAAAGCAGGAGGTTGCTTTTTGGATGGTCAAGTGCATGCAGGCCCCTAACATGCACATTTTGACGTAATAAACATGGAGCCCAAGACAGATGAGGAGCAGATGACGCCTCAGTAAGTCTGGCACAAGGCAGCAGTGATGGTATGTCTACAGGACCTACAGTCTCTGCCCGGTGTGCCAGAGCAGGGCTGCACGAGCTGTGTCTGCAGGGCAGTGCAGTCCTCCTTGGGTGAAGGCTACAGAAATAAAGCAGAAAAGAGCATCCCAGGATTCTTGTTTTCTACTTTTCCAGCCTTTGTCCAGCTTTGAGCAAAATGGTTCTTGCAGACACCAGAGCCTTCGCAGTTGAAGCTGACAAATTTCAGACAGAAATCTGGTGGCTTTTATCCAGCCATCTGGATGTGGGAAAGCTTGGAAGTCCCATGAGAAAAGGGAGATTTCTTGGCAAAGACTCACAATAAATCTTTATGGGAGAGTGGAAGGCGAAAAATACGAAGTGTCCATCAAGCTGCTCATGTTCTGTGGGCAGAAGACAGGAAGCCCTGAGATGTGCAGGTACAGCAAAAGATTTTAAAAGTGAGAAAAAATATTTGAGGCTCCTTTAAGCTTCAACACCAGAAACAGGCAGATGTCACAGAAATCCTGCATAGTCCTGCCCTGCCCACCTGGAAGGGCAGGACCAGCTCTTACGCAGGGCCGGTCACTGGCAATCCTCAAAGGCCTCTGGTAGATGTAATCAGCATGGTAGTATGGATGGAGAAATACATAGGGAAAGTGGTTTGCCTACCATCACTCCACAGACCAAAATCTTCAGGATTACACCCTTGTTCCACCTAGTAGGTGCTTGCTCTGCTGCAGCGCTGCTGGCCTCCTTGGGGAGCCCCAGGAGAGCTGAACCGCTGCTGTTTCTCAGCCCTGTGAAGAGATGTTAATACACCCAGAGCCAGTATGGGCATGTGTTTCCTGTCCAAAGCCCCTCCATCTCCTCTGGATGCCCCCGAGAGCTCCTGTACTGTGTCTTCTTCACCACCTTCATGCACTCACCAGAATCTGCTTTTAAAGCTGGCCAGGCTTTGAGTGATTACCACCCACCTGAACTGCATCCTCCTCCCTGCTGGACATGGCCCAGCCAGACCCTGGGGAGGAAACACCTTCAGGAGACCCTATCCCAACATTCCAAGGGATGATAAACCACTGCAAACATCCTCCTTTTCCTTCGGAGCTAGGGAGGAAAAGCAGCATCTCTTTTAGTCCCGCTATTATTTAATCTGAGTCAAACAAACAAACAACAGCAGCATTTTTCTGTGGAAAAACCATTTTGCAGCTGGAGACAGTGAACTGTACACTGGTGGGGATAGTTGGGAGGGTGTTTGCTGGGTTATAGTGGGGGGCCAGGCACGTGAGCAGCGGGGCCACTCCCAAGAAGAGGAGCAATGGGAACAACACCTCCCTGTGCAGTCATGACAAACCCGCCTGTGAACCAGTGCCAGGTGCTCAGTTTCTATCTCAATTTTGGTCTTGGAAAAAAAAGGGAATGGACTGAATACACAAGGGGCTGCAGTCAAGCTGTGGCACACACCCATCCAAGCAAGAAAATTACATGGTAAGGCTGCCAGGGTGTCCTGACTTCACTTTGCCAGGTCTGGGCTGTTGGGGTTTTGACCTGCTAGCCCCTGCCCAGCAGCTGATCCAGCCCTTTGCTGGAGATGCAGCATTTCCTGACCATTACCCAGGTAGCACTTACTGTGTCGGATGCCGAGGAAAGAAATCTCAGCTCACCCCAGATGATGCCTTTTGTGCAGGCTGGTTTCATCCCATGGGATGGGGAAATTCCACCAGGACCTTTGGGTGGGACCAATGCTTTTCCCACCACTGAGCCTGAAAGCTGACCACGTGGAGAGATGGCAATAAGCACACTGAAAAAAAACCCCACATCGTTGTGTTTTCAGGGCTGTTGACTCTGGCACGTGTCTGTGTGCACGGACAGAGCTGGGTGAGGGCTGCACCCGCATGGGCAAGCTGTGGGTGTGCACTGGGGCTGGGGGTGGTGGGCACAGCACTGCTGTGGGGATGGGGCTCCCAGTACCCAGCCCAGGTTCTGTGAGGAGGTCACAGCTGATGTTTGGCCCCTAGGTTTGGGTCTATCTCAGCCTCAGCTGACTTGTGGTGCAATGGGCCCCGCTTTCTGTTGTCCTGTTAAATTCTTCTGATCTTGGCAGAGTGCAGCAAGACCATCACACACCTGCAGTGCCAGCCTAAAAAATAAATTGTTAGCAAACAGCAAATTAACTCTCTTTGAATTGTGCCGAGGGGAGCATCCATGTTATTTAAGTGGATTTCTAAAATTAGCCCCGTTACTGTAAAAAACACCTTTGCAAGACACTACTGTCCACAGTGCTCAACTTCAGAGACATTTATTTCTAGAGCTGATGGAAAAATTTCTCACCTTTCAAAGGCTCCAATTATATCTTGGTGCTGGCTGGAGCCAGTGGTCTTCACAGCTTCCTTGTAGGCAGTTGCAGGCTTCTGGTGGGGACCACAGCTCTGACAGTGCCACGGGGCACAGGGGGAGAGGTGGGGGGGTAACACCCACCTATTGACCAAGGAGATGATGTAGGATCCCATTAGCCTTGATGCACACTTTAGATGATACCCCAAATCAAGTGGATTTTACATTGTACCACAAAAGCAGTAGTCCTGCTGTGTTTTCATCTGCGGTTGCTGCTAGCGCTGAAGGCTCCCAGGATCAGGCTCCTGCCAGGATCTGGCCAGCTGCACCAGTAAAAGGAGCAAATCGCTGGTTGCAGAGCTGGGCCAGTGCCCAGGTGGCCTTTGGAGAGTGGGCCAGTAGCCAGGCTGTGGGCAAGGCTGTTCTGGGCTGCCCTGCCTGGGTGGTCAGACCCACACGTGCAGGCTCCTGCTCGCCCTCCCAACTGCCAGCTCCCCGCAGCGTTACTATATATAAAATGGGAAAAGGGCTCTTCTCACCTTTATTTTTATTTTGTCTCTTGTCCTAGAAAGTACACAAGTGGAAATGGTGGGTTACAAGAGGACATTGCACCTGAAGCAGAGGCAGGCACTAGACATCGTATGAAAGGCTCCAGAACCGTGGGCTTTCATGCAGAGAACGCAGCTGCCCGTCCCTGTAGATGGACGAGCCTGCCTCTGGCACAGTAACAATCCTGTGGATGGATTTTACAGCAAGATCCACAGATTGCAAACAGTCCTACAAATAACAGAGGTGTTCAGTGTCTTTGTGATTGGAAGGACAGGAAGGAGCAGTGAAGCATCTCATATTTATCAATGGAAATGCTTTAAACCCCAGAGTCTGGGCAAGGCTTTAAAAGCTGCTGTGCCAGTGTGCTGTCATAGGCAGGCGTGGTGCCTTGAGTAGCCAAGATAAAGGCTGGAGAAGACTTGGCCTTCTCCAACCCATGCCACTGATCTTTCCACTGCGGTCCCTGCTCCTGAGGCTACACGTTCAGGTCACATACGTGGTGCCCCTGGCATGAGCTGTGCCCCACATCTGGCCTGAGCCCTCCTTCCTCCCGCCATCCCTCATCTGCTTCTGCAAGCACAACCCCGGCAGAGGTGAAATGTTCGTCTGCAAGGGGCTGGACATGTACAGTCTCAGCTGTGCTGCTGCTGCCAGCTGGCCACAAACAGCAGAAATGCTGCCCGGGAGACACCATTGCTGCCCAAGTGGTCATCTCCAAGAGGAGGATTCAGCATGGGCCTGAGGTTGGGAAAAAATCCAGTAGAAATCAATAACCGAACCCTTCATAAATAGTCCTTCAAGCTCTGGAAAATGCATGTGGGCTATCATGCTTAAGGTTTGTTCCACAGGTTCCTGTAAATCCCAGAGCATTGCAATTTGTGACACAGCTGTTGGGGGAGATGCAAGCCTCTAGCCAGAGGCTTTGCTCTGCTTTCCCACCCTCTGGCTGGTGTGTCTCCTGTGCTCCCACTGCCCAGACTCTCAGTGCATGTAGCTATCGGCGCAAACTGTGCCACTACATGGTTTGTCTTGTGCTGTGTCCATCACTGATCCCATCCTGTTAGTGCATGCCACAGGAGCAAGGAACCTCCCAGGCAGATGTGAAAACCATATTAGCAAAGTCCGAGCCAAATTAGCAAGACTTTCTCATTTACTGATGATCTTAGGAGCCTGTGCTCAATTCTTCCGACTTCCTGGTGTGACAGTACTGCACTGGCACAGGCAAAGCATGTTCTTGGGTGTGGAGATGGCTTGGTGCATTGTACCTCGGCTTTCTGCTCCGTCCCAGGTTCTAGCAGTGAATGACAGGAAAAGTTCAGGTGATCAAAATTCACAATTTTACCTAGTTCTCATTAAAATTGTGAAATTTCCTTTGAGAAACTTACCCTGTTCCTTCAATGTCTGTGATGCCGGGGAGAAGAGGTTTGATGCCTATTGAACTTTGATGAAAAAAGGCTGAATTATTTGGAAAAGCCCATCCCAACATGGCCAAGAAGTGCACAGTTCTACTGGCAGGCAGGAATTCATCCCCCAATTCCTGCAGCTTGGGAGGTCACCTCTTGGGCATGAGATTTGACTGTTCCACACCTCCTCCTCCAAGGCTCATCTTGGTTCAGAAAGGGTTTCAACATTTACAAGGAGCTGGTCCTAATCAGCAAGAAGGATGACCTGAAGTCCTCAGGCTTCAAATTGATCTCACTTGTGTTACAGCTTAACGGAGTGTTTCACTACAGGGACATCACAAATAAACATACAGGAGTTCAGCCTGGGTATTCTCACAGCACAAGACAGATATAAAATCTTCTGATTTCTATGTCAGAAGATTTCCTTTAATGATGCATGAGTACAAACCAAGCTCCAGATGTGTTGGACCTCTACAGGGCTCTAGAAATACAAAAAGATGTCAAAAGCTGCACTTTCCTTCCCTGCCAGTGTGGGCACCAGGGTAGCTGGAGCTGTTGGTGGTGTTTGGGGCAGGACTGGGGGAAATGAACAGCTTTCAGCAAAGGTGGACAATGAGCCTTTCTGCCAGTTCGTAAGAAGGAAATATTTTATTAGAGCAACAGAATTTGTGCATTACCTGAGAAAACAGCTTTGTTCAAACAGGGTGTCCTGGTTTGAGTTAGAACCAAACCAATTCTGTTCAGTGATTTTACTTTTCATCTGAGTGTCTGCTGAATAATTGCACTTTCTGAAGCTAACAGCATGTGTTTTTTGTAGTGTCTGCTTCTAGCAGTGATGATGCTTGATGTTACAACCAAGCTGAGTTACTACCAAGGACTGGTGTGTAGACCAAGGTCACTGCTAACTCTTGTGGACCACATGGGGGTTGCAGAAAGTGAAAGGCTGCACCTGCGGGAAGGAGTGGCCGGGACAGGGGACCCTAAACTGACCAACGAGTGATGCCATCCCATAATATGTCATATTCAGTATAAAGCTGAGGGGTCACAAGGGTCTCAATCTGGCTTTTTGCCTTTGCTTCCCTTGGGTGCTTTCTTACCTTCTGGACCCTTCCCTTCCCTTTGGCGTTCTTTCTTCTCGGCCCTGCCTTTGATCCCAATTTGTGTGTTCCTGAACCCAGATCCTGAACCTGGTTCCCATCAGCTGCTGATCCCAGTCTGGGACTTTCCCGGTGCCTGCTCCACAGCCTCAGTGGTGACGGTGACGTAATTGCCATCAGGAGGAGATTGGGTTCAATACTGGTTTTGTATATATTTGTATATATTGAATTTTATTGTTATAATCTTCATTAAAGCTGTTTTAGCTTTCTTATCTGGAAGCCTCTCCCTCATTCCCTTCCTCTCCTATTTGGGAGGGGAGGGGGCCAACAGCGATCTGTCTCTCTCCCTTATCCTCTTTATCTTTCTCTATTTGGGGGGCCGGGGGAGAAGAGGGGTTTAACAGAGAGTGTCTGTTGTAGGTCTGGTGGACTGCCCTAAACCTTGACACAGGGTTTTAGAATCATAGAATCATTCAGGTTGGAAAAGACCCTTGAGATCATCGAGTCCAACCATCAACCCTACTCTACAAAGTTCTCCCCTAAACCATATCTCCCAACACCACATCTAAATGACCCTTAAACACATCCAGGCATGGTGACTCAACCACCTCCCTGGGCGGCCTATTCCAGTATCCAACTACTCTTCGTGTGAAATTTTTTTTTCCTAATGTCCAGTCTAAACCTACCCTGTTGCAGCCTGAAGCCATTTCCTCTTGTTCTATCGCTAATTACCTGTGAAAAGAGACCAGCACCATCCTCTCTACAACGTCCTTTCAGGTAGTTGTAGAGAGTGATGAGGTCTCTCCTTAGCCTTCTCTTTCTCAAACTAAACAGTCCCAGCTCCTTCAATCTCTCTTCATAGGATGTATTCTCCAGGCCCTTCACCAGGGGCCTGGTTCCTTCCCTGCCTTGTTTTGTTTTACCCCAATGAAGAGAAGGCTTCTGCTATGGAAACCCACATCAGCCTCCTCCATGCATAGGGACGCTCAGGGACCACAGCAGATCCCATCCCTCAGCAAAAGGCAAAGTCCTGCTCTGTCCTATGTGGGCTCATGTCACCATCTGCCACCTTGATACATGGGTGAAGCCAACAGATGGGAGAAACAAACATGACAGAGAAATCCTGCAAGTCCTGTTATGGCTTATTCTGGAGAATGCTGCTATGTCTGTTGGTCTTAAAAGCATCGGTGGGTGTCTCTGCCAAGAGAGTGCTGTGAACCCAGTGATTTATCTCTTTTTTTTTCCCCCATGCTCATTAAAATGTGAATTTGCCGGCGCTGCTGCTGTATCCAGCTGAATGTGTGTGCTTCTTGGCTCCCAGCAAGGTCCTCGCTGCAGATACCGTGTGTTTTGGCAGCCGGGCCAGTCTGGGCTGCAGGATATTACGCCTGGCAGGGACACAAACCCCTTCCAGTTCCTGGAATTTGGATTGTCTCGTGGAGTGCTGATTAAGCAGTGCTTTCAATCTGCACCCAAGACAAAACCCTTGCTTTGTCTGCGCCTGGAGGCTCGGTGTGGCTCAACTGCTGCGTGGCAGCGGGACCTGCGGTGGGTTTGTTCTCCTCGAGCCCCAGGGACACAAAATCTCAAAAGAAAATCCCAAATGCAAAGCCTTGCCTTCATGGTGCTGGACGAGCATGCATGCTCAGGGCTCTGTCTTTTGTAAAATAATACATCATTAACAAAACCCTTCCCATAACACAGGCCTGGTGCCCTTCCTGCCTTGGTGTGCACTTGGTGGCAGCTGCTCCTCCCAGTTTGCCCAGACCATGTCCCCAGTCTGCCTGGTTGAGATCGCTGCTGTGTGTCCCCATCTGCCTTTCTAATCTGCTGGGAATCAAACCACCTTTCCCAGCCTTACTAATGAGTGATTTGGTAGCTGGGGTTGGGCAGAGGGAGGCAGCCCCAGCATGTGCAGTCCCAGTGAGCTACGAAGGACGTTCCTGCAGCCAGCCCCTGGAGCTGGTACTTGCCCCTGCATACGGTTGAACATAAAACAGAGATGTTGGAAAACTGGGGATGGTTCTTCACCTGGCAGCTGTGGAGAGCTGACTGGTGTTTTGGGGTGGTCTGGTGCTGGGAAGGTGAAGCTGAGCTGGTCAGACCCCCTACAACAAGCAGCCTGAAAAGCTGGTGAACTCTGGCAGCCACTCTGACACCCTGGTGTGCCCAGAGCCAGCATCCACAGCATGGATCCCTGCAGCATGCCCAGCCCTGCCATGCATGGGGTACTGGTGCTCTCTGTGCAGAGGGGTCCCCTCCCATGGTGCCACAGAGGGCCTGGAGGTGCCTCAGCAGAGGTTTCCCCATCTCCTCGCTGGCACAATCCTCATCCCACCCGCTGGGTCGGGAGGGGATGGAAACATCCCTCTGACACATGTCTCCAGCTGCTCCCCAGGACCCACAGCATCTTGAGTTGCTTTATGGGAGAGTGGATGCCAGGAAAAATATTATACACAGGGGATTGTTTCTGCAGAGGCTGACAGCAGGGTGAGGCTGTGTTGATGTAGTACATCAGCTCAGCACCTGAGCATTATTCCTGCTCCACACTCAGGTCTGCTCCTCCCCAAGCTCCTTCTGTCACACGGTGTGTCTCTGGGGTGGCTGGGTGCAGCCGGCCAGTCCCTGGGATGTGCCATCAGTCCCAGCATGGGGCAGGAGTTGCATGGCTAGGATCCTCAATTCTCATCCCAGTCAAGCCAATGAGGACAAGAAGCAGTGATGGGCTGCTGCTGTGGGACTGCCTTCTCTCCCCTACTCTCTGGCAGCCTCCTTGACTCCCTGCCTGAGCACCAGCTTTCCCCTGGGCACAGTCTGGTCTCAGCTCCAAGCCTCTGTCTCTGTATCTTCTGCCAGCTCAGGAGAGGGAGTTTAGCCTTGGTGCTCC
Source organism: Coracias cyanogaster (assembly GCA_033124195.1). Lineage (NCBI taxonomy): Eukaryota > Metazoa > Chordata > Aves > Coraciiformes > Coraciidae > Coracias > Coracias cyanogaster. The sequence continues at coordinate 24,463 of JAVSBS010022874.1, read as the reverse complement.
CCTTCATGTAACCAAAGAGCCTAATCATGGCTCCAAACCCTCCTGTGCCATGGTGAACCCAAGGCACGGTGTGAGCACCTTGGGTGCTTTAGGTGGAGCACCACGGCATGGAAGGATGATGGCAGCAAGCCCTGCTGCAGCTCACAGGTCGCTCACCCTGAGTGGGAGCAGGGTGGAAGAGATGTGACAGGCATTGCAAGGAGCCCCTCCAACCTGCCAGGCTCACATTTTTGTGACTTGCAATAATTCAGCTGGCCCCAAGCGTTGTGACCACTTGGGATGTTGTAGGGAAACACACTTGATGCTTCAGGATTGTCTACGGCTTTCAGACTTCTGCAGCCATTTCCCCTCCCTGGGGACAGACAACTGGACACCAGTCCAGCTGCCGGGGAAGCACAGCCTGCAGAGGAAGGGCTGTCTTCCCCTGGGATGCCCCTGGCCAGGCATTGCCAGTCCAGGTCAGTGGTGGGGAAGTGGGCAGAGCCCTTGCGGGCTGCAGCAAGCCCTGGCCCTTGGGGAACCCACGGGCAGCAGTGCCCAGCCTGGCAAGTGGCTTCATTTCTAACCGGGAGAGCTGCTGGCCCAGGGACATGTGTGGTCACAAGGTGCCCTCCCAGCTACCGCCAGGAAGGGACATCACTGCCATCTGCTCAGCTTGTGCCAAAGCAGGGTGACGCTGGGGGTCCCGGCAAGTGCCAGCCCGGCTGCTGCCTCGCTGGGCAAAACCCTTCTCCATCCCTCGCAACCTGGGCTCACTTCCCTATCCACAGCTCCCAGCAAGACCCCAGCTTGTGGGGGATGAACAGAGGACTGTGGGACTCTCTCCCCATTGACAGCTTGACAAGCCCCCAGCCAGCAGCCGAAGGGCAGCCCCTCTGCCCGCTGGAGAAGGGAGCCGGGCTCTGCTCGCTTCCCCGCCGGCAATCAGCGTGCCTGCGCACGGATCCATCCACCAGCCTATAAATCTCCTAGCAGGGCTCCTTCCAAACTTCAGGACATTCCCCGGGGGAAGAGTTAAGATGCAGCTTTTGCGTCAGATGCCGCAGCGGGCTGCCCACCGGGGCTAGGCTCAACCTCTCGCCCGCATCTGCCCCAGCAGGTTGTTTGCAAAGGTCAATCCCACCGGCTGCCACCACTGCCGGGCTCGGCTGCTCTTGGCTCCGTCCTCGAGGTACGTAGACAGGGGAACATCCTCCCCACTGCTCCGGGGAAGGGCTGGCAGGGATGCTAGGAGGTGCATCGTCTGGCAGACGAGGAGATATTCCAGCGTTTTCCTTTTTTTTTTTTTTTTTTTAATTATTCTGCTTTTGCGGTCATTTATTTTTCTTTCCCCAAGATAAAGAGTTAGGATTTCTCACCAATGCCTTTAAAACTTGCCGTGCTTTTCTTTATCTGTGTGAGATTTCCATTTGTGCTGGAGATTTACTCAACACACCAAATGCCTGTGAAGTTACAGGGCAGGCGGCTGCAGCGAATATCTCAGCATGCTCCTAGTTAGCCCCTGCCTTGCAGGTATGTGTGATAAGTGAAAAATGGGGGAGATTTTGTACCAGTTTTGGTTTTTTTTTTCTTAAGAAACAACAAGAAAACCGATTATCCAGCCATCTCCCTGCTGGTCCTGGGGAAACTGGTGTGCTAAATGAGGTTATTAAAGAGATTAATTTGAAATACCTATTTTGAAAAGGAAAAAAAAGGAAAAATTATTTTTATCTTATTTTGGGAAGTGGTGTTTGCAAACCTGAGCGGTGCCTATGTTGTTTTCTCTCCTAGATCCACACGCCGGCAGTGGGAACCAGCGATCTGCCGTGTCCTTGATTAACTCTGTGTGGGAGCAGAAAGCCGCTGGCCGATCCCGCTGGCCGGGCTAGCATGACTGTGCTCCACCTGCACCTGTACCTCACTGCCTTGGGCTTCTGGACCACCCAGCAGTCCAGCTCCTTCCTGCTGCCCAATGCCACTGAGCTCCTGTCCCCCTCCAGAGGCAGAACCGTGGGCCTGCAGTGGGGCATGGGAGTCCCCCGGAGCCGTCGGAAGCGGTATCTCTCCCCCCATGATATGAGCTTGATTTTGGACTATCACAACCAAGTCCGGGCACAAGTTTCTCCCCCTGCTGCCAACATGGAGTATATGGTGAGTCGGGCTCTGGCAGGGTGGTTTTGGGTCCACAGCTCTGGGGTGCTGCAGTGGGGTTGAGGGGCTCACCCGTGATGGGAACACCCAACCTGGTACCTGCACATGCAGATTGTCAGGGTGCTGCCCTGGGTTCACAGCTGAACATCTGTCCCAGGGGATGTTTCACATCCCCGGTGCAGGGCAGACACATGCAGCCTCTGCACAGCAGGGATGGAGTCCCTACAGGGGGACATTTTCACTCGGGGGCAGATTTAAGACCCTTGGTCCCATGCCTGGGACATCTGGGAGCTTGCTGGCTGTGGGATGGCAGGATCCATCCAGCTGAGCTGCAGAGGCAGCATTTGAGGGAGGGAGGTGGCAACAACCATGAAAAGCTCAGGTCCCAACCCAAAGCCCAGGTGGGAGCCTTTCCTCTAACTTCAGCCCCGTCCCAAGCTCCAGGTTTCCTTGGAAGCATGCCAAGGGATGCCAGCCCCTGGGATGAAAAACATGCAGGAGTGGCTCAGACGGGGGCTGTGCAGCCTCTCCACATTGGGCACCTCCTCCAGATGAGGGTCACCCTGGGCAGAGCTGTCCCCAAGTTGTCTCTCAACCCAGCCCTAAAGGGAGGAGAAATGGGGACACACCAAGAGGAGGGATTTCCAACCATCACAGAGTGGGACATGCTGATCTGATCCCAAGGAGGGGACTGGAGCTCCGATGGAGCAGCTGGGTGGTCCCTGGATGCTGGTTTGGGAGAAGGATGCTGCAGCCCAGCTTGCTGGGTACCAGAACCGGTCAGAATCACCCAGGAGCATCCTGCGCTGCTTCTTTCTTGGCCTAAATTCCTGCCTTCCAAAATAACTTTCCCAGGCAGTTCAGGATGGGTGAGGTGACGAATCTTTAAATAATGCATGAAGGAACCAGCTGTCCTTACTGGTCAGTCTGCGGCCAGGGCTGTGGTGAAGGGCTGGGAACATCTGCGAGCTGCAGCGGCAGTGGACGGCTGCAGGGTTTCACCCCTGGGTTCAGCTCCACCTTCTGCAGAAGGAGCTCATTCCCAGAGGGAATCACGCACACAAGGCTTGCACTGCTCCATGGCATCCGTTCTGTGCCTGGGCAATGGGCACCCCATGTGTCCAGGAGCTGCAGTGGGCAGCTGGGCTCGTTCACGGCTCCTGGACATGCTGCCATGCTTCCCTTGGGCTTTTTCCAGCTTGACATGTGAGTCATGTTTTCTGGACATCCACAGGTGCTCAGAAACTCTCCCTGAGCCCAAGGGAGTGGGTTTCTCCCTTTCCTTCCTCTGGGCACCCAAAATCCCTGCCTGCCCTTTTCCTCTCTTCCTGGCCAGGTGTGGGACGAGCAGCTGGCCAGGGCAGCGGAAGCATGGGCTGCGCGCTGCCTGTGGGACCATGGCCCCCCCCAGCTGATGAAATACGTGGGGCAGAACCTCTCCATCCAATCAGGCAGGTGAGTGCTCTGGGGGACCCCCCACACCCCATGATGTTGGAGGAGGAGCAGAGAGTTCTGAGCTGGGGTTGCAGAGGACTGAGATGCAGCCAAGAGGCACATCAAGTTCCCCCCAAGGAGGGGTACCCCCTTGTAGCAGAGTAAATGTGTGAAACCAGAGGTGCCCACTGCTCATCTGGGGAATATAGCATGAATTCACCCTCTGCTGGGCACATGAACCAGGGGGATGTGGGTCCTGGATCTGTAGACCCTTCCTCCTCCTCCTCTCCCTCACCCCCAACCACCAAGGTGGAGGAGGTCCACCTTATGCAAGGGCACCTTTTGCAGGTACCGCTCCATCGTGGACATGGTGAAATCGTGGCACCAGGAGAAGCAGCACTACACCTTCCCCCACCCCCGCGAGTGCAACCCCCGCTGCCCCTCCAAATGCAGTGGCTCTGTCTGCAGTCACTACACGCAGGTGAGCACTGCAGCCCCCCGCAGCCCCCCACAGCTCCCCTGGACCCAGCTGCAAACCTGGGGCAGCCCACAGCACCTTGGGCCACTACAGCTCCCAGTGTAGCAAGCAGCCCTTCTCCGTGTGGCAGCTGGGATCCTGCCTGCTTCCAATGGCTTTGCCAGTGCTGGATCAACAGCTGCACTTGAGGATCTTAAAGGTCTTTTCCAACGTAAATGATTCCAGGATTGTTTGAAAATCAAGCAGCAGGGCTAGCCCCTTTGTTCTTTTGCCGAGCATGAATCTTTTCCTCTGACACAGCTTTATAGTGCTCAGCTGTGTCTGGCTCCCCAGGAATGCAGCCCCTTCATCCCCTGGCACACCCACCAGCAGCCTGGCCAGCACAACATGAAAACCTCCCTCTGCTCCCTGCTCGGTGCCAGAGCTGTGCCACCTCCTCTGCACAGCTCTGACCTTTACCCCAGCATCAGCATCCCCGTGCAGCTTGTCTGTGGGGGTGCGTGGAGAAGCTGCAAGTTGCAAATCAGCAAGATGATACCTTTTTTAAGGGAGAAATGCAGCCTGGAGAGGCTTTAGGAGGGGCTTCTGGTTCTGTTTCTCCTCTCTGTGTGCTGCTGGCGGTGCTTCAGGGTGAGGTCTGGGAACTAATTTGGGTAAATCAGAAAAGTGACCCAGAAGCAAGCCTGGCAAGGAAGCCCTTTGCAGGGCAGCCCAGGCTGCAGGCAGAAAAGGACAGCAGAAATCACCCTTTGGTGGCAAAGCACTGCCCGTGATGGGCACAGCATCACACGGAGAAATTCCAGCATGTGGGCTGCGATTCCCTGGTGGGACAGATCCCTGTGCTGGAGTCCTGGGGTGACTGGCTGTGGGACGCCTGGGTGGGCGGTCACTGACAGTGCCTGTTCTCTGTCCTGGCACAGATGGTGTGGGCATCCTCCAGCCGCCTGGGCTGTGCCCTCAGCACCTGTGCCAACGTGCGAGTGTGGGGCAGCACGTGGCGACACGCCGTCCTCCTCGTCTGCAACTATGCCATCAAGTAAGTGCATGGAGGGAAGCCCTCCCCGCCCCTGCCATCCTCCCTCCTCACCCTGGTGTTGGCAGCGAGGCGATGGTGCTCAGGGGTGATGCCCTCCTCTCTTTTTAGGGGCAACTGGCTGGGAGAAGCTCCATACAAGGTGGGGCAGCCATGCTCAGCCTGCCCCCCCACCTATGGTGGGGGCTGCTCCAACAACATGTGCTTCACCGGACTCAAGTCCAACCAAGTCAGCTGGTTCTAGGGCTGCAGCTTGACGAGCAGCCCCTGGGAATGGGGATGGGGTGAACTAGAATTATTTATAACTGGCCTTGCCAACCACAGCCCGCTGTCTGACCTGCTTCATCCCTAGTGCCGCATAGGAAATTGCTTTTTTACACACCTCTCCAGCACCACTTGTGTTGTCCAGCTGCTTCCCACCTTGGGGGAAATAGGGATGGTTCAGGACCATATTTCCCGAAATAGAGATGGTTTGGGGGGTGCGTGGAGGGAGTGGGTCTGGCTGGCATGGTCGCAGCTCAGTGGGCTTGGGGGCTTTCCCCTCCTGTGCTAAGGCAGAGGCTGGTGTAAGCAAGTACCAAGGTGTTCTCCTCAAGGCGAGTGGCTGGAGGAGAAGTGGGGAGCTCCAAACATGGCCTTGCTCCACAGCAGCCCCTCCAGCCACAGCCCCCCAGCTCTGAGCCCCCCAATAAAGCAGCCTGGAGACACCCATGCCTGTGTCAGTGCTCCCTCACTTGCAGCCTGGAGCCTTGGGGTAACGCTGAGCCAGCGCTTTTGCTCTGGTTTTGGGGGTAAACAGCGAAGGGTGCAGAAGCCCTTGGCAAGGCCACAGGGCATGGCCGCGGGAGATGCCCGGGTGCTTTGCTCCATCATGTGGGAGAAGCCAGCACTGCTGGGACACCAGGTGACGATGACTCCAGAGGGCCAAGAGCTCCCTGTCCCACTCTCCTGCCTCAGCCTTGGTGGCACTGAGCACCTCGTTACCCACATCCCCTCCCTCTCTAGGACCTCCCAGCACTCAGCAAACTTACGGGTCCACAAATTCCCAGGCTTTGGGTCTGAGCCCCCAGCTGCAGATTCCAGGGCTGCAGCCTACTGCATCCCAGTAGCTCGCTCACCCCCACCCCACTGCATGCTCCCTTGGGATGGGCTTTTCCATACAGAGGAGCAGATGTCTCTGACTTTGTCCCCTTGGAGCTGCAGAGATTTGACAACCAGGATGCTGGGGTGTCCGGGGGCTGCACCTCCTCCAGAGATGTACAGGAGATGCGGGAGGCCCTGTGCTGTCGGCCAATCACTACTTCAGCTCCAACTCTGGATCTCATATATATTTGGCATCATCTCAGCAACACTTCTTGCACGTGGCCCTGCTTGCCTTAGCGCAGATCCCCGGGAGCAGGGCCTGCTCCTGCTGCAGAGCCATTGGTGGTACAGGGGCTGCCACAGCCCCACAGGGAGGTTGGATACCACATCTGCACATCCTGCCACCATGAGCTCCCCAGACCTCTTCCTGCGTGCTGCAGTCCCAGAGGGAGCACAGATGTCTGGGAGCAGCTGTGGCACCTCACGAGGCCCCCCAGTTTGGGGAGCAGAGGGAGACAGGGAGGAGCTGCCAATGCCCTGTGCCCTGGCCTCGTGCTTAGGGTACCATCCTGCATCCCACTGCAGCATCCCTGCAGCTCCCCATCCCCAAGCAACCCCTCTGGTTTTGCACTGAGTGGACAAGCCCCAGTTCATGACTGGGGCACTTCATCCCACGCACCCCGGCCAGGTGCTGCTCTGCCCGTGCCAACACTTGCCAGTTCCCCCAGCTCATCCCACTGCCCCTGGCACCCCATGTGGCATTTGCCCCTTGCCCACAGGCAGGCTCAGCTGTGGTTTGCCCGTCACGGGCGGGCAATGGCACAGCAACTAGCAGCATCCGGGGTGCTGCAGAGCCGGATCTGGCTGCACCGTTCCCCTGCAGCTGGGGGTGAACCCCAGCCCAGCAGCTGCCCCGGCCTTGACACCGGCTGGAAACGGGAGCCCCAAAAGAGTCCAGTAAGAGCCGTGTTTGAGTTTCTAGCTTGGCAGCAGTTACTATAGCTACAGCAACGGCACCTTGCAGATTGGTTTCCATAAGAGCTTGGTTACTATTTAACATCTCCACCCACATTAGCCCTGATTAAGCGAATCAATAAGATAACAGGAGAGGCAGGTTTTCTTGCCCTGCCTTTCCATGCTCCCTCCTGCCTTCACCTAGTTCCTTAGTGAAAGACATTTTTATTTATTTATTTAGATTTCTTTTTATTCCTCTACTTCCTCTGGTTTTCACTCCAAGTCCCCATAGCAGTAGCCGGCGCGACATGGTCAATGTAAGCACCCAGCTAAGCGCTAAGATGGAGGCTCCATATGGTGAGTACAGCGTTCCCATCGCCCGCGCTGCCGTCCCGCCGTCACTTGTGGGAAGCGGGGTTGGGAGCGGGCAGCAGCCCCTGGCCCCATGACCCAGCCCCACTGTGCTGCCCGGCCCCCACCGGCTCAAGCACCTGCACAGGCTGGAGATGGAGGCAGAAAAAGGGTTCCTGATTGATTTTTATGGACTATAAATACATATCTATGCGTCTTCTCTCTTTCACTCTGCTTGGCTCGAAGAAGGAGGCATGTGCAAGAAGGAGCAGAGCAGTCGGACCTGCTGGCAGAGGGGTTGCTGCGGGGTTTGCAGCAGAAGTGGAAGCAGTTTAGAAAGGAGGTGACGTGCTGCCTTAGGACATGCAGCCAACCCCAATGCAAAGGCTGCAGGTGGCCTGTGGCACGCCCGGGCTGCGCGAGCGGGCACAGCGGGCGCCTGGCAGCGCTGCTGCTCTTGTCAAGGGCTGGGCCAGGCTAGTGTGATGGCTGGGCAGGTTTCCCAGCAGGGAGTGTAGTGCCCAGACAAACAGCAGCCTCCGGTCTCTGTGGTGGGCAGCAAGCACGACACTGCCCGGGACATCTCGGCTGCAGGGAGATGGCTTGCCAGGTCTGTGCCCCTGCTCTCTGTGTGGCACAGCAGGTACCAGCCTGAGGCAGGCCTGTGCCACTGCTCTACTCGGCTGTGCCAGGTACCAGCTGCCAACAAACACACATTGGCGCTGGGGGGATGTGTCCCCCTGCCCGGACTGTTGGCAGCCCTGTGTTACCCTTGGGATAGGTCCAATCATGCCCATGCTGCAGCAGCTTCCCCACATGGCAAGGGGCTGGGGCTGGGCTGCTGTGATCTGGGAACCCCAGGTCTCTTGTCATGGCCAGGGTGTGGAGTGAGGCCCCAGCAGATGAGGTCTCACAGTTATGAGATTCTCCATCATATACTCATGGCTCTCCACCACATCCTCATGGCTCTCCAACACTCTCCATAACTTCCTCTGGCTCTCCATCACACCCCTGGCTCTCCATCATGGTGCCTTGCCTCTCCTCCCTGCATTTTTCACATCCTGCTCCTCTTCTCTTTTACCACACCCCACTCATGAACATACCCAGCCCCACCAGCCCATACTCCAGCTGCTGCATGTGCTGCAGCCAGGCCTCAGCAGGGCTTGTGGGATTCCCAGGCCACCTCCTTGTGCTTTGCTCATGGCCCTATTGTGGGTGGTCACTTCTCTTGCTCCAGGCCTTCAGCTTCCTATGGGTGCCACCTCCAGCCTTAACCCCGCCTCATGCTGGGCATCCACACTGCAGTGAGGACTCTCGCCCCAGTCCCCAGCACTTCAGTACTCTCCAGATCACTTTAATTTTGGCTCACACGGCCCCACGGTGAGCCATGGGCAGATGTGGGACTCATCGGCATTTCAGTGGCTCCACGGCCTATTGCAATGGAAATGAGTAGGAATTGCTTGAGATCCACAATAGTGTCACTGGGCCAAGCTGGAGCAAGGAGCTACAGTCAAGCAGTAACAAAATGTGGTCTTTTAGCCTGTTTTTACCAGGTTGCTTGTTTGTGTGTCCTAGCCTCATAGAGGCTGGGGCTCTGAAGGAGCTCTCCCACCTGTACCTCTGAGCTGCACAAGCTGCAGCAGCCAGGGCTTCACATAAAGCTGGACTCAGAAAAATGCTGAGTTTTTGGTCTGTTCAGTGCAGGCTGAGTTTTGTGTCCAGCTGGTGCTGTTTGGACAACGTGCAAGAAGCCGAGGAATGAAGGGTGCTTGTGAGTGGGTAAAACAAAGGTTTGATGCCTCTGAGATGTACAGAGGGTTGGATCGTGGAGGGAGGGCTCCTCTGTGGGCTGGTCCAGCAGAAGTGGATGCTGAGCATCCTTCAGGCTGAAGCTCTTCCTGAGTCTCTGGTGCTGGAGATGGCTCCTGACCCATGGAGCTCAAAGGGACTAACTTCTGCTTCATTTGCAGGACAAGGGGAGGCTCAGGTGATGTCCCCATCAGCCTGAGAGATGGGCACTGCAGGGTGGCCAGGTCTGAGCATCCCCACATCCAAGGTGCCTGTGTCCTGCTTTGCCCCGAGGTGCAAAGCCAGCCTCATTCTGCAGTGAGCAACAGGCTTTGCCTGACAGATGCAACCCAAGGAGCTGAACAAGCTCTTTAATCACTTACAATTAAGTTATTCTGCCCACTTGCAACTGGCTCCAATGCAAGGGGCTACTTGCCAGCCCTGGCACATCTGTGACCTTAAAAACTGGCAGGCAAATCTTTCTGCCAGTAATTTTCTCCTGATTTTTTTTCTTTAATCCCAATTTTCTCCTAATTTTTCAGCCTGAGAGTCAGCAGCTGAGCTGCAGGCAGAACAGGGGCAGATGCAGGCAGAGCTGGGGCAGATGCAGGAAGTGCTGGGGCAGATGCAGGCAGAGCTGGGGCAGATGCAGGAAGTGCTGGGGCAGATGCAGGCAGAGCTGGGTGCTGCAGGGTAGCTGGAGAAGAACTGCTGCACATCCCACCTGCAGCCACTCTCCCCATCTGCTCCCATGGCCAAACAAAGGCGTGCTCCAGTCGGCACCCACTGCCTGCCAGCCTGTTTCGAGGCCAGGCTGCTGAGCCTGGGGCCTTGAAAGGGGAGAGAGAAAAAGAATAAGAATAAAAAAGCAAGATGGGCCTCCCAGACCAAAGGGAGAGGAAACTCAGAGTGTTGGTAGAAGGAGGGGAGTCCTCATAAATAAAAAGGGTGAAAAAGTTATCCAAATAGAAGCGAGGAAGGGCTGGCAGGGATGGGGGACCATGCAGCGCCTGGCTTCCTCGGGAGCCTGCAGAGCCCCAGGGCTGGGCTGGGCGGCAGGTTGGGCATAGCAGCCCTGGGGCAGACAGTGATGTGGTGGCCTAACTCTTCCCAGGGGCACTGCAAAGTTCATTCCCTTGCAAAGCAATAGGGATGCTCCATGGAGTGGTGGTGGTGCTAAGCCCCAGATGTGCCCACCAGCACTGCCCTCATGGCTGGTGGCTCTTGGCCCTTGGCAGGATGGGCCACCCCAGCTGGCATTGCCCTGGTATGGTGCTGGCATTGCTGGGGCTCAGCTGGCAGATGCACGTCAGGTTCTATCAGATGAGCCTTCAGCCTTGGAGGGGTCATGCAGTTTCCTTTGATAGATGGAAATTTTTCCATCTCTGTATTTATCTCAGAAGCTTCAGCATTTCAGCATCCATTTGAAGCCAGGGATATATTCTAAGTGGGACAGTGAGCAGGTCTAGCCCACTCTGCAGCGGTGGCAGCAGCAAGAGCTGAGTGCGCCATCCCCACACTGCAGCTACTGCAACCCTCCCCATCCATCCCTGCCCCAAACTGCCACCAGCATTCTCCCTAAACTTTACCTTGGGGGCACTTGTTTCCATCCCATCAGACCTGTGCCTTGTGTAAGGGCTTGGAGGACACCCTGACAGGCAGTGACAAAGGTGCCCTATGCCCAGCACCCTGCGTTGGTCCCTGGGCAAGAAGGGAGTGATGCCACAGCTCATGGAGAGCAGTGGGGCTGGGGCATCCTCACCAGGACCCACTGAGGATGGGCTGTGAGCTGGAATGGGCTCCTCCGGGCACATTGGAGCTAAAACCCCAGGAGAGCTGCAAATGGGTGTGCAAGAGGGTAAGGGACACAGAGGGGGCAAGCGGATGGTCCTCCCCTGGGCCGTGAGGAGGAGACAAGCTTTATCATCCCAACAAGACTTAGGCACAATCCAGGCAACTGCCCTCAATTCCAGCACAGGCAGCACTGCTCCTTCACATTTCGGGAGCGGCTCTTGGAGCTGGGGATCCCCAGGGCTGGTGGTTACAGCAGGGACCAGCACACGATCAGGGCCAGCTCAGTAAAGCAGCTTTGGAAATTCGCTGAAAAATGTGAGACGTCAGAGCTGCTCAGGCCTTTTGGTCAGATGTAGTGAATAGTTTCAGCTGAGGAACATAAGAGGTGGCAGAATTTCTGAGTATTTTTACTCTTTCCTGTGAAAGAATTATTTTTCATTGCCAAACAGATCTTATTTTTTATAGGTTTCCCCTAGATATGAACCAAACTGAGCTTTTCCCTTTGATTTCTCATGTCAGCTGCTATGTAATACTTCTGTTTACTCCCTGTGCTCTCTGTCCGTGGCCCAGAGGCTGTCTGGGATCGGTGGGTGTGAGGACACCTGGCACAGCCCTATTCCCTGTCCCCGCTCCTGTCATCCCCACTGGCTTTTGGGGGTGATCGTAACACTGGTGCAGGCAGTGTCAGCACTTACTTATCAGGGCAAGGCATGGCTGAGCAGGGTCTGGCTGCACACAGCAGTAAGCACTGGGATACAAAAGGGAGAATCACTGCTTTAGCCACTGTGGTCCGATCCTGAGTGCTGTTTGCTGGTGCTTGGTGGAGGTTTCCTTGGGGAAGAGCTGGGGATGCTCCCTGGATTGCAGGGGTGCTGCTCAGTGTTGTGGGGTGGCTGTGCTTGCCCATGGGGCTGTGACATCCATCATGCTGGAGCAGCCACCTCACCTCGAGCGCTTATTGGGCCAGCAGAAAATGCTTGGCTTCAGCTTTGCTTGAAAACATGATGGTAGTTTTATACGGGGGAGTGAGAATGGGGGGCTGCTATCAGCGGGCAAGGAGCTCCAGCTCTGGAAGGTGAGCAGTGTGAGGCTGGGGGAGGTTTGAGGAGTGTCTAAGAGCTGTTTTGAGCTGCGCAGGGCAGATGTAGGGCTGCGGGTAAGACGTGCTCGGTTAGTCTTCTGCTGACATTTCCTAAATGGCATTAAAAAGTGATATTTATTTAAATCAAGTGCAAAGGGGTGGTGAATGATGGTGGTCCTGCAGGCAGCAAGGTCTGGGTGATTTAAATACAGCAATATTTGCAGCAGGATTGAGGGCAGCAGCGGGGGACGGGGCAGCGTATAGGGCAGAGCCAAGGGGCATGTCAGGCAGGGGGATATCTGCAAGTGTCTCTGCTGGCGGGCTCGGGGTTAGAATAGGGCAAAGACTGGAAAAAAAGTCAATGACTGCGTTCTGTCTCATTCTGTTTGCTTTCCTCAAATATTCAAGCAAACAAGGCTCCTGGCAGAAATGTTTGTGGAAATGGCAAATGTTGCAGAATTTTCACAGAAGGCAAATTTCAAGGTAGTGGGTATATCATGAACCCAGGGCTGTAGCTCTGCTCACCTGTGCTGGGCAGAGGCACCACATTCCCACCGGGCCCCCTGAGCAAAGCCAGGTCCCAGAAACAATTTCTTCCAGGAACAGCTCCTGTCCAAGCTTCAGCCTGAGTATCAACAGAAATCACGCAGCAATTCCCTTCAGGGAACACATGCCTCAAAAAATAATGGTGGGCTTTACATGATGCACCAGTGGTGTGAGAGGAGCAGCTCTGTGCAGAGCAAGCAACTATGGAAAGGCACCAGCAGTCAAGGAGCAGACAGATCCTGGCTCCAAAAAGCTGAAGGGTCTGCAGGGCCAGACCAGACTTTCTGTCCCCAAACATTGCAGTCACTGGCAGGATTTCAGCTGCATCCCCATGGGACCAGCAGCCCCAGTGCTGAGGGACAGATGGGGACCATCACTGTGGGCTCAAGCCCTCTGAGCCCCAGCACCAAGGTATCCCTGCAGGCTCAGCCAGGGCTGGCATCTCCTGCTGGGAAGAGGACTGGAGGTGGGGAATGGGTGATACCCTGTACCTCCTGCCATGGGTTACTATGCATGGGCCATCTCCTCTGTGATGATGCTCTGGGAGTCCTGACACCTTCTTTCTCTTGGACAGGCTAGCTGGTTTGACACCCCAATTTTCATCACAGTCCTACAGACCTCTGACCTTGCTCAGCCCACCCCAGGCTGCCCAGGGCAGCACCTTTCCTGCAGCCTTGACCTAAAAAAAAAATCCACCCTAAAACTCATCTGTCAAGGTGGGTAGCTCAGCTCCTGCCACTGAGCATGGGGCACCTGAACCCACCAAAATGGGACTGGCAGGCACCTTTCACATGCCTCTGCACCAAAAACCTGTCCCGGCCACAGGTGTGTGCAAGATTTTATAGGCGACAACCCCTGGCAAAGTGGGAAACACAAGGAGAGCCATACACTCAGCTTCCTGGCATGGCCCAATGCTCTGGTTAGGAGAGCCAATGTCAACAGATAGACCTGAAGGAAGGAGCAAAACCAAATACATGGGCACTTCTCAGAACAAGAGCTGTAAAACCTGCACAAACCTGAACAAGTTCCACAACACTGTTTTATATGGTCAGAATCAATAGTCAAGCCCACTCGACGTGTTTGCCGACACATAAATGACAACCACCATGCCGTGTTTATGGCCCAGCACTGTTCACAGAGGCTGCAGAGCCTGGCTCCTCCTGCCCCGCTCAGACATTTCTCTCCCGCTCTGCTCCCAGGGCAGGCTCATCATTTTGCCACAAGGTCCCCAAAGTCTTGATGCCCCATGACAAGACACTGCTGCTGCTCTTCTCCAGTGTGCCAGCCTGCCCTGGTTTTCAGCCAGCTAGGCAAGTCCTGCATCTCACCACATCATAGACTCATCACAGAATCATAGAATGGTTTGAGTTGAAAGGGACTGTAAAGATCATCTAGTTCCACCCTCTCCTGCCATGGGCAGGGACACCTCCCACCAGACCAGGTTGCTTAAAGCCTCGTCCAACCTGGCCTTCAACACATCCAGTGTTGGAGCATCCACAACTTACCTGTTCCAGTGTCTCACCACTCTCATAGTGAAGAAATCACCCATCATCAGGTCCACCACACCACCCCGGTGAAAATAAGCAGCTCAGCCTGGGAAGAGGATTCACTGGTGCTAACATCACCCAAGAAAATTTGGCCATGGGCTGCGAGGCTGGGCAGGGTGTCATGTTAATGGATAGGGCAACACTGTGGGCCTCAGCAGAAGACATAAAGTAACAACCGCCTCACGGAAAAAAGCCCTGCCCGTGCTGCAGGTCCCCATCTAGCAAGCTGCATGGCTTCTTGCTTGCAGCCACCATGGTCCTGCCCTAGGGATGGGCAGGTTCAGTCAGGTCCAGGTGCCTCGGCAAGAAGGAGCAGAGAAGGCACCTATGGGCACTCGAGGGTCCCGGCCTGTGTGGAGAGTCTGGTGTTGGCAGGGCAAAGGTGGCACTGGGAAATGAAGGGCAGAATGAAGGCAGGAGGGGCAAGGGGACAAACAGCCGGGCTTCAGATCCACAGCCCCGGCTGCTCCCCTGTTTGGAGTCTGCTGCCTTCAAGGACTGAATGGTGGGGGGATGGAGGTGGTAGCTTTGCCACCATGTGGATACTCTGGTGGAAGCAGAGCTGGGTGCTGCCTGCAGCTCCATCCATGGGTGTCTGCCTGGGGACTCCAGAGTCTGGGAGAAATCTCTGTTGACCTGGGTGTGTTTCCCTGTTACAGGCACTAAAACTGGTGTGGAAACAGAGGGGTGAAGGGAGGTGTCACGGGGTTACACACAGTTCAGACTCAGCCCTGCCTTTGACGCTGCTCCCTGGCAGAGTGGGCATCTGCCCATGTGCTAGTGTACCCCTTCTCTGGGCATGGGGCTGAGGTATGGACCTGTTGGTCATTCCCCGTTTCTGACCCATCAGGAGCCTTCTGGAAGCTTCTGGCAGCTATGTGCTCTCCAGATTAATTTGAATGCACACCAGGCAGCCCTGGGTGGGAGCAGAGGCTCACAGAGATGGGACAGGAATGGTTTAGGAATGGTTTTCCTCCTTCAGACTCGTGCCTTTGAGATGGCACTTGGGGTTTGATGTCTCTGGAGGGCAGGAATGAGCTCTCTCCTGCTTGGCACAGCAAAAGGAGAGGCAGGCTTGGCGGGAGGAAAGCCATCTGAGGAGGAAGGAAAGTGCAGAAAAATGGGTGTTTCAGATGGGCTTGGCCCTGAGTTGGTTCCTCCAGGTGCAGAGGCTGGCGAGGCCACACTCACTCCCAACCCTGGTTCGGACCATGGCCATGTAGCACTGGGCTGCACTGCAAAGGTGCCCAGTTCTCCCTTTCAGCATTCAATTAATTGTTCGGTGCCTGTGAAAACCCAGAAGTGCCACTCGAATCCTTCACCTAATTTTCCTCCTCCAGGCTAAGCAGGGCCACACATGCCAGGACACACTCTCTGCAGAGGAGAAAAATCTTGGTGCTCAGCAGCCTCCACAATCCCCTCTGGGCCAGGGCCAAACAAATCAATACAAGTGTCACAGCAGCTTCATCTCCAGAAAAAAAACCAGAGTGCAGCACTGGGGTGGCAGAGAGGTTTCTTGTAGTCTGGCAGTTAGAACATCCCTTTTCCTCCTGCTGGGTTTGCCTTGGCCCAGCCACAGTGCAAGGCTCTAGCCAAAATCTTGGGCTGCCTGGGACATGGAGGCTCCCGGATTCCCCATCGCAGCACCAACATGCACAATTGATTAAGAAATCTCAGCCCTGAGAGTCTTCCAGTTCCTTCCAGAGAGGATGGGGCAAGAAGGGCACCAGCACAGAGCAGGCGGGTACCTGCGGAGCTGCGGGAGCATTCTGGCAGCAATGCTCTGGGAGCGGTTTGAACCATTAGTTCTGCAGGACACAAAGCTCAGGGCTGCCCAAAGATGGGCAGTACCATGGGCACAGCTCCCTGCCTGCTACTGTGTTTCACCCTCAATTGTCTCATCCCCACATTGTGTTGGCAGCTGGGAGGGGAGACAAAGGTTGTTTCTCAAGGATATGGTGTTCTGAGTATTTATATTAGAAACACATTAGAGTGAAAGCGGCCAGCCTCTCCCCGGAGAGGGATTCAGACCCACTCCTGCTGTTAAACACACCCATGCACATCTTCTGGAGCAGCCTCTAGAGCTGTCTGTGTGCTCAGGAAACAAATCAACAGGCCAGAAGCCAGAGTGAGGGCACCTTGGAAAGGTGGCCCAGAGAGCAGCGGGCACTGCTGTGGGCACCAGCAGTGGGGCACAAACCTGGAGCCACCTTATAATTCCCCTCCAAATAGTGGCCATAACCCTTTAAAACCTGTGGCTCTGCGGCACAAACTCCTGTTCCCCATCAAATCTCATTGTGACCAGCATTAAGGGATTAGCTGATCCCTGCCGCCACACTGCAGCCAGCTCCTGGACATGGCTCATGCCCTGCAGCCCACGGGGGGTTCGCCGGCTGGACGGCCCCATCTGAGGGTGAGACTCCCCTAGCTCTGCCCGCAGAGCTGAGCACCCCTGGAAGATGAATGGCAGCAGATACGACCTGCTCCAGGAAACACCAGGTACTCCCCGTGCTCCCCCTGGCACATGCAGCAGGGAGAGCAGCAGCTACGAGCCAGTGCTGAGGAGGTTATGTGAACGAAGGGCAAAGGCAACTCCCGGGGTCTCCAGCGGGGCTTTGGAGCAGCCAAAATATGCTCATCTCCAACATAGGTAGTGTTGGTCCCCATCAAGGGGACCCTCGCATCTCTGGTTTCTGTTTTGCTTTGTGCAGAGCAAACACACCAGGATCGTGGGTGGTGATGGCTGATGCCCCCAAGCTCAGATCTGGGGCTCTCGAGAGAGATACCCCAACATGGGCGGTATGGTGGAGTGCGTGCTGGGATTCCTGGAAGCAGAGGTCATGGAGCCAGGCTGGTGTCCCACGGATGCCCCTGTGACTGCCTGCACCGTTTGGGAAACAAGCTGTTCATTCTCAGCCCAGTTCCCAGTGTCTAGCACTACTGCCCCGCATTGCAGCCTCGGCAGGCCTGGGGACAGATCCTGCCTGCTTGCAGCACAGCCTCAGCTCCTGCCCTGTTTGCTGCCTGCCCCCTACCAAAGAGGTCTGCTGCAGGACTTATCCAACCCTCGTAATGAAAGCTTTAAGGAAAAAACACTTTTAATGCAAACCTTACTGGTTGCACAGAGCTCTTACTAGAAAGGTTTTCTGGGTTCCCCTCTGTGGTCTCTGCATCTCACAGAGCCTCGTCCACAGAACATCCCCAGCTTCTGCGTGACCCTGGGGCACAGCAAAAACCCCGGGGCTCCTCTTGCTTGAGCAATTCACCCCAGGCAGGGCTGGTGCTGGTGGTGGCTGTGCTCCTGGCTCAGCCTGCACCCCAAGCCACCATCCCACAGGACAAGCTCCCCATGCCAGTGCCTTGAAGGGAGCCATGTGCATGGAGATGCTCCCAGCAAATACCTGCACTCTTTATCAGCTGGTGATCGATTTAGAAAAGTTCATGGCTTCAGCATCCCATGACGTGTTTACTAGAAATGGTTCATTTCCTCAAATGATGTAGTTTATGGTCATAATGTATTTTAATTTCTTTATGATACAAGACATCAATGGCACTTGACCTTGCAGGAATGTAAAGGGACAAATAACAGTGTTATTCTGTCTTGGAGACCTAGGCCAAATACTCAATAGCTAATTAGCAGTTGGCCACATTATTTGTTAATGGGGAGCCAGGCAGTTGGCACTGCAATGTCCTGGCCATGGGCTTATCGGACTGTGGAGATGTGTGATCGACCCCTTTGCTGTCCCCCATGCAACAAAGAAAGCTCCAACGTTCCCATACCTTGCTTTGTGCTGTGTGTTTTTGTTCCTGTGGCAGCAGACAGGATGGTTGTGTTGCATAGGAGAGTGTCATGGCCAAGGGCTGCATGGGTGCAAAGCTGCTGTGGATGTGGAGCTCCTGAGTAGTTTTGCTCCATCTGCCACCTCCTGTGCTCTGACGGTTGAGGACACTGGGGACAAGACAGGCTATTCAGGCACTCTGCACACTCCTGTGTAGAAAAAGCATTTTGCATTTTTTTAAAAATTCTTATTCCACAAACCAGAATCTCTCAAACTTTAACTTACCACCCCCCTTTTTTTTTTTCCCCCCCTCCCACCATGCCCAGCCTACCTTTCCCAGTTCAGACCTGACCAGTGCTCCCACTTACAGCAGCCTTCTGCCTTCCTCATGCTACCTTCCATGGTCCTTTCCTGAGATGCTGCCCCAAAGTCCAGCTCCCCAGCTGGCCTGAGGCAGAAGGAGGGCAGCTGGAGCAGCTCACAGCTGTCAGATGCAGGAACACACTTTTTGCCCTTGAGAAGCCCTCAACTTGTCCTCCTCTAGGGACATGGACTCAGATTGTCCACTGCTGCCCTTGCCCCACTGCAGCTCTCCAGCTCTCCCTTCACGCCCCCTGCAACTTTGCAGTCTTTTGCTTTAATTTCTAGCGAGGGCCAGTACTAAGAGCCCCAGCAGTGACTGGAGGTCACTTCCAGCCATGGTTCGCTGATGCATTCACCTTTGCAAAAAAGATAAAAGCACTTCAAAAAAAAAGTAAAACTTGCTTTGTAACCTTTGTAGATTTTGGCTGTTCTCCTCCTCCACCTATTGCTCCACCAGCTGGAATGATTCAGGGGCTGTTTTGCGTGTGTATAATGAACATATAAAGTCAATGAATCCCTGCAAACAGCTAGCAAGGGTGAAGGGAGAGACTCGCTTGCCAGCCAGACTGTGAGCTCAGTAGGGATCTTTTTCCTGGGAAGCTGCAAGATTACTTCAGTTCCAGAGGGATTATATCCACCTGCTAAACAAGTTCTCTCCAGGTCCAGACATGGGCTGCTGAGATCCCTGCCGAACTAAATCTGTGAGCTGGCGAGGCATGGAAAGCAATAGGTGCTCATTGCTGGCAGCAAAGCCTCTCTCCAGCGCTGCTGCTCCCCCGGGGCTTCTGCTCCCCCATTTAAACAGGGCTTAAACCACTGGACTCAAACAGAGCATCTGCCAGCATAGGTAGTGAATCTGGAATAGCACATGGCAAAGTCAGAGCTTGTCTGGATTTCCTCCCAAATAGGCAGGAGAGTGTTTTGCTGGGAAGTGTCCGGGTCTCCATTGGGTTGGGGTCTGGATGGACTGCAACGCTCACAGTATATCGAGTTTGGTGGGGCAAGTGGGATCAGTGGCGGGAGCTGTAGCTTGGGCCAAGTTGCAGCCTGTGGTGTAATGGAAGAAGATGAATCTACCCATTCCTCTTCCTCGCTTGGTCTTAGGCTCCTTGCATGATTTTGCATAAAAATACAGCAGCCAGGTTTCCAGAATCACAAGCGCTGACTTGTGGGCCTCAGATGACAGATGCCATATCCAAGGGCTGCAATGCAGGCAGAGTGATGCCAAACACACACCAGCGAAGGCACTGGCATCTTCAGCTCAAACTCACTGCCCTTGCAAAACAACAGCTTCCAACAGTACTAATAATTACTTCCTCAAGTGCCTTTGTTAGGCAGGATAATAAACCCCTTTCTGGTCCTGGATGAAAGGCACGCACAGTGTTATCGCTGGAGTGGTATATGGCGAAATGGTCTCTCTGTCCCCATGTTTGCAGTTCTTTCCCTACTGCTTTTGCATAGCAGCAATTATAGCTCCAATAATTGCCTCCAGCTCCAACATCCAACCCAACTTTGGCTGAAACAGATATGTTGCCTTTGGAGAGGAGTTCAAGCAGTCTGCTGCTTCCTTTGAAGTGTCTCTTCCCCATGTCCAAAACCCTCCTGGAGTCTCCATACAGTGATTTTATGGCCTCGGAGCCGGGACAGTTCTGGTAGGTTTGGCCACTTTCTGATAACTTCAGCACTGGTGAGAGGTAGCCTGAGGCTGCAGTGAAGCTGCGTCTGTCACCTTTACCTGTGCTGGGGGAGCCAAGGTGCCACCGCGTGTCACAAGCTCACCAGTGACAGCATGTCTGGGGTTTTTTCAGGCATTGCCTGCCCTGGGCATCGCCCCCAGTTCCAAAGAGCATCTGTCCCAACCGCAGCAGCAGGCACTTCAGTGGTGGGGAAAATAAATCACCAAGAGTGATTTGTTGTTGAACAGGATGCTAAAATGCCTGTGTCTTCCCTTGGGCACAAGTCTGGCACGTGGCTGTGGTCACCTCCTGCCTTCTGATCCAGAAGGAGGTGGTCAATCTTTCTGGTTCACCTCCATGAAGTGTTTTGCCGGAGCAGGGACATGCTGTATGCGGCTGGCAAGGGGCAAACTTCTGCTGAATCATCAGCTTTCCTGGAGACTTCTTGCTGCTGCTAGGGACATTCTGGGGATGGACACCGGAGCAGACCCCCGTCTGTGTGTCCATCATATGGTTTCCCAGAGTGGAAGAAAAGATCTGTTGGTTGAACCAGGGGCTTGCTTCAGCTGCACCAATATGCAGCCCACCCAGCTCCAGCCAGATTCCTTGAAGCTGCTTATCAAGGCACAGACAACTCTGCTCCAGAGTCACGGTATGCCGAGGCAGAAAGCAGAGGGGTTTGACAGTGTGGCCTAAATATCCCTGTTTACAAAAAGTCTGACAAAACACAAGCCCTTGGCTTTATCTTTCCCATTTGGAAATAGCCACAGAGCAAATATACTTAAGGCATGAAGGGAGGGGGACTTATATTGACTTTAGAAAAAGCTGTACTTTAAAAACAGGAAAAAAAAAGCTCATCCTCGAGCTGTACAGACTGGCTGCTAGAAACAAAAGTCTTGCAGGGAGGCTTAAAGCCTGCTTGCTAATCTGTAGCTGTTCTGTGTGAGCAAGTCATGCAGTAAACTGCTCTCTGTTAATTTTTTAATGCAGAATAAACAGGTCAAGAAATGATTAGCATGAGAATAAGTTGAGCTTAATCAGGAGAATCAGAAAAGATGAGAGGGAAGAGGTAAATTGGAGTTATCAGTTAACCATACGGAGTGGCTCTGCCTTCACGAGCTCATGTTTCCTCTCGTTTTCCATCTCCTCTGAAGCTGCCTTTTTCCCCCCCCTTCCCTAATTTAAATGATGAGTTAAAATTGCTGGTATAAGCACAATGGAAGCCCTTGTTTCTCCTTCTCGTTTTCTATCTGCAATGGCTGCCCAAATGAATTGCAGGTGATAAGGCTCCTACCTGGTTATTCCTGATGGTCCTTCCCATTCCGCATGGAGAAAGGGAGCTGCTGACATTAAGGCTGAAATGTGCAAAATCCACCATGCAAGTATGAGCGCTCTGCTCTGATGCAAAAATTTCAGCGCAATCCTGACAGATCCAGGGACTGAGCAGAGGCATCCGTGGGCAAGGGGAAGAGCAACCCTCAGGACTGCTTGGAGTGGAGTTTGGTCAGTGGTTGGAGATCTATATTCTCAGATAGGCAGGACTTTGTCCACAAACTGGAATTTGAAATTTCAAAGGGGAAAAAAAAAAAAGGCAGAAGAGACCTTTGCATGTGTGGAGATGACTACGCTGGCGATGCTCCCCTGGGACTTTTGGTCTTTGTCTTGTAATTGGGCCTTGTGCTTCCCCAGCAGCTCACTTGGCCAAACAGTGGTGGGCTGAGCAATGGCCTTGACCTTGCTTGGGGCTTCCATGCTCTGAAGAGGTTTCAGACCCAAGCCCATCTGGCTTTACTTGCACGCCAAGGAAAAGCCACTCTAGTCCCACAGTGGCCTTGGAGCTGTGGGTGACATGGGAGGAGTGATCTGGTGTTGGGGCTGCAAGGGGCAGCAGTGGCATTGCTGATGTAAGATGAGGCTGATCCTGCTGGCTCTGGGCACTGGCATTTCTGCTGGGGACTTCTTGGGAGTGCAGAGCTATGACAGCAAAGCAAAGGGCAGCAGGGCTCCAGGCTCCTGGCTGCAGCCCGGCCACTGTCCATGCTCAGAAAATCCACAGGCAACCCCACACTGGGGGATCCAGTCAACACACTGGAGGGCAAGGCTGCTGGAGAAATGGGCCAGCAGGGACCACAGGAGCATAACCCACACAGGGGCATCGAGAAGTCAGGGCCAGGTTCCTCATAAAGGTGCATGCAGGAGATCAATGGGCATAGAAACTGGAGAGAGGTTTAGACAGTGATATTTAGAGATATTTACTCACCACGAGGACAGACAAGCATCAATCGCCTAGAAAGGTTGTGCAGTCTCCATCCTTGGAGGTGTTCAAGATCCAGCTGGATAAAGGCCCAAGCAACCCATGCTGCTCTCGTAGCTGGCCCTGCTTCCAGCAGGAGCTTGGAGAAGAGACCCCACCATCCTTTTCAACCTCAATTATCCTTTGATCCTACAACACTCTGTTCAAGAAGGGCAGAGGAGCCCTGTGAGAGAAGCCTGCTCACTCACTTGACGTGAAGAGCGAGCAAGCTGATGGCATCCTTACCATAAACATTCCATTAAATACTCTATTCCTGATCCTCATTTACTGAGAAGCATGTAAGGGACTCTCCTTTTGCTTTGGATGAATTTGCCAGTCCGGGATATATAGATAAGGCAGAATTAGTGTCATGATGTGCCAGTGTGGGAAAGGATTTACTGCTCAACAGTTGAAAATCAAATAATCACTTGGTGCAGAAGACTTCATGCCCTGGAGCTGTCATGGTCTCCTTTGCAGCCATTTCCTCATGTAGGAAATGGTGGGTGGGGAGCACAGAAAATGGGGACAGGAGGAGAGAGGAGAAGGCCTGAAAGCTGAAAATCCCCTGAGCACCTGGTCTGGCAACAGCCTTTGCCTTCCAGTGGGGGTTTGCCAGCTACAAGTTGTCTCCCTTTGGAATAAAAATGGCAAAACATCTTCTGTAGGACAGACACGTTTGAAGTGGCCCTAAAACCAGCTGCTGACTTGAACATCTCTAACCTAAAACAGCTGCTGTGCCACAGGGTCCTGTTGGCTAGTACACGCCATGACTACATTGGCAAGCTGTCCCAAAAGCCACCACGCAGAGATGTCAGAGGGAGACAAGGACGGCCCAGGCAGAACACCCCAAAGGGGACATCATCTCCTACAACAGACCATGCCCAGGGAGCAGCCGATGCATTTCCATCACGAGCCCATCTCCAGGGCAAAGGAAGTGCACAGTGTCCTTGGCCGGTCTGACCCTCGACCTCCATGCTAAGATGAGGGATTTGGGAGGAGGCACCGGCGATAGATAGAGGACACTGGTAGTGAGAAAACGACAGTCAACACGGCCCTGGGTGGAAACCACCACGGCCCATTGACAGTCCCAGCCTCTGAGCCACTTAATGCTCTCCAAACTTCCCTGCTCCTTATCTGACGCTCTCCCGCACGCGCTGCCTCTCCAATTTCTATTCCTGGCCCTTTTAATCCCTCCTGCCCCAGGGAGCAAACAGCCTTTGCAGCCTTCCTTGCTCAGCAGGCTATTTAAGCAAAAGGCCTGTTTTGCTGAGCAGAGCAAGATGGGCCACGCTTTTATGATATTTTACTAGACGCTGTGGCAAATCCTGCACATATTTGGCCTAGTGTCTGTAGCATTTATCTAATCAAAGGGATCACTGTGGCCCGGCCAGGATTAGGATGGAGGTCCCTGGGACGAGGCCATGGAAGGGGCTATGCTCTACCTTAGCATTCCCATCCCAGTGTGCACATTGTAAAAACAATTTTTGGCTCAGGATTGCTCCTGCTGAAGGGAAGAGCAACTGGCACATGAGTGCAGAGAGCTCTGGTCTCTCTTGGGAGCACAGACTGGATGACTGTTTTCCCTGCAGCAAAGAATTGTTTATCACAGGTCCCAAGTGAGGAAGCGGGGGCTCTCCCCTGTGCTCAGCTTTGCTCCTGCAGACCTGTAGCTTTAGGATAGAACAGCTAGTTGGAAGTGCTACCTAGGTCAGTTTTAGGGGACAAGGGCTGCTTGATCAATACCTTGTGCTCCTAAAATGTGAATAGCAGGTTGTTGCTACCATCACTGCCCAAAGCCATGAGCTGTTGTGAAGTCAGAGACCCTGGTGTCACGTTGTAACAGCGATGCCACCATGGCCAGGGCAGGCTGGGGTGCCAGCAGGGCCAGGGTTGCACTGAGGTGTCTGGGAAGCGCAAACGCAAGCCACCTGGGAGCCCAAATAGCAGCATGTTGACTCAGTCATCCACTGCTGGTTGCAAAATCAGGGGGATGTTTTCAACGCAGAGCGAGCTGATACCAAACCACTAATTGCTGGCTCTCCTGAGCCATCCAGCTGATGCCATCTAGCAGGCAATCAAATTCCCACTCCTTGGTCTTGCATTACGGGGAACCATCATGGTCCTGTCTAAAGT
>JAVSBS010022873.1:115237-126832 GCA_033124195.1 Coracias cyanogaster | reverse complement strand
ACACGGCTTCCGTCTTCCGATTTCGTGTTTTCCGAAAGAGTCCCTGATGATTCATGGGAGTCGTAGTTTAAGCTGACCTAAAAAGACATTTTAAAATGGTGTGTCCGTTTGCCACACTGTCATTTGTTGACATCACAAAATGGAGGTTATGGAAGATGTTATGTATGTGACTAAACCAAATGCTACCTTATTGGCAGCTGCCTTCTGTTTAGTTTCTCCTTTGTAAAGGGAAGAAGAATATTGTCTTTGCAGCTTTTCATGGCCTATCTTTAAGTTGCGCATAAAATCTGACAACAAAAATCAAGGTTTCACACTCTGAATTAAATACAGCTAGCTCATTGTTCCTGGGTCTTCTGTTCATGCTTAATGACTTCTAAGTTACCCTTGGCTTCAGGAAATTGATTGTCTTGAGTATACTGTAGTAATGCAGACTTCGGGCACATCAGCTGAGCTGTGCTAGGACAGTTCTTGGTTTTTGTTTTTCAGTAGATGCAAATGGTACCAGAGGGCTTCTGCAGCAAAGGGCAGAGCTGCTTGCTTTGTTGCATTTGTTTCCAGGGCTGTGTATCGCAGCAGAGTAGCAGTGAGGAAGGGTTGCTTATTTTATCTTCTTGTAGCTGCTGCACTCAGGCGAAATACTGTGGAAATACTTGCACCTTCTCTCAGAAAAAAAAAATATAGCTATTCTTCTCAGTTAGGAAAATCTTTTCAGAGGGAAAGAAGAGCAGAGACATGGGTAGTGAAACTCTATCAGAAGAGACAGAGTCCCTCTCTTCCCACAAAGATAGAGTGATGAGGAAAGGAGAATTCACTTTGAAACTCTTTTATTGACTGCTTTTTACCAAGCACATCTCAGTTTTTTATCTATTTGAAGAGAAAGGTTGTTTTAGAGCCTAATAAACTAGAGCATATTCTAGTTTAGAGATTGGGAGCTTCTTGGTGTACTTTGATGAGCTCATTTGAAAGAAAAGCTGGGAAGTAGTTCCACATGAATACTTTAGCTGACTCTGGGTCCTGTCACAGCCTATTTTTTTTGTTTTTCTTTTCTCCTTTTACATTAATTGGACAAATGGAAAATAATGAAGAGGGGACAGAGAACAAGCTACCTGGATCAATAAAAATGTCAGTGTGGCTGCATCAATGTAATAGGCAGAGCTAATGTCATTTGGCTAAATAAATGGATGTGCTTTGTGCAGCATCATGGCTGTCCAGAGTGCTTTAAAAACAAAGATGATGACACAGCTCAGGAGCTCAGCAGCTGCAGGCTAGTGTGGCCTGGTGATCTTAGAGCAGAAGAGACCTTGCCCAGTTTCCAAAAAGAAATGTCTTTATGCCAAAGCATTGGCTATACTGAGGTCAGAGTCTCAGTAGGGCAAGGCTGGACACAGTTTAGATGCCAAAATGGCAAATCTGCCAAATATAAGAAATAATAAGTGTTTTTACTCAAGTCTGGTCAGTGTTGCTGCTGCTGTCCTTGGTGGTAGTGTGTTGATGCTGAGGTGTTGAGCACTGTATGGCTATCAAATTTGCAGTCAGGAGATCTCAGCACTGGGCTTGTCCAAGACCCACAGATTTATATTAGTAGCAAGGATTCAACCAGACTTACTGTAGACAAGTACAGCCCTAACACTGTTGGCCAGATTTGGAAGGTAGCTTGGTCACTGCCTGTGCAGGCCAAGCAAGGCACACTGAGCAGTGCTTCAGTGAAGTACGGAGCTGCTTTTGCATCTCTTTGGACTGGAAGGATGGCCAGTGCAACTGTGCCTGCACGGTTGTTTTGTTGTGCCCTTAGGATGGCTGCCTCTCTCCTGGCATCACATCCTCTTGTTGCTATACGGAAGTGTTTCTCCTTTTGCTCGCTTTATTTCCCACAGCACTTAAGTAGAATTCCTTATACTGAAGTGTTGTCACAGCTGCAAAATGCTCTGCATTTAATTTCTATCTACAGAATTGTTATTGGCAATATAAACCAAAAGCTTTTGTTTGAAGTCTGACATTGAGTGCTGCCTAAAGAGATGGTAACAATCTCATTTTCACAGCACATGGTGTCTGTTGGTTGGTGGTCTTTTTTTTTTTTTTTCAAGTTCTCACTATTAGCCCAGAAATTTACAGAAGTCTTGTACAATTTCTCTGAGGCTGCCACATTCCAAGAGAGGTTTTCTTTAAATACCAGTGGAGGCCAAAAAATCTTAATGGTCAAACTCAATTTGCTGCTGGTTTATCTAAGAACACATTTCATTTCAGCCAGATACTCGACAAGTAAGTCTTCACAGTTATTTGATACATCGCTTACTTCTCAGCTGCTAAATGCTGCAGTTCAATAAAGTCTGTCCATTGATCATTAGATAAATATAGATGTGATTTTTGGAGTGCTACCAAAGACCTGGTCTACGGAAGAGGCAGCCACAAGAGATGGGGGAGAATTTCTACTTTCAAGATTGCTAAAACATAAATGAAGGGAAAGTCTCTTAAACCCTGACCTTCAGCTTCTGGGTTTACTTTGTTGACATTCTCCTTCAGGAGCCCCATACTGGCTTTACTTATACTTAGCAAAATAAATAATTGTGTGACCCTTTCTCTTACAGGCAGCTTTTTTTTCTGGTATTTTGAAATGAATACTGACAGACAGCCTCTTAATAGTCTTTTTCACAAGTATTTTGGTGCTTTACAAATACAATTGCATGCTTTTATCCCTTTCCCAAGGGCAAATACCTCTGGGAGGAAACAGCCACATTTGTAACATCACAAGCAAAATCAAACATCCTCTTAGTGTGAGAAGGAGAAGAATAGTGCTCCAGCTTAACCTCAGGAAACTTAAATGGCTTGTAAGAAGAAGTCAGCCTGGTGTAGTCATCCTGGCTAGTGACATGCCCTTTCAGTAATCTTCCACATGTATTTATTTTTTATTTCTTGTGAAAATGAACTTCAGAGCCAAAAGCGTTAGTTCAGCATGGAGTCAGATATGTTGTTATATCTTGGCATTGTGCAGTCTCTGATGGAGGGCTCATCTTGAGCAAATGGAGAATGACACTGTGGCAGAGAGATCTACTGTTTCTATTCCTGAGGAACAGTTTGGTCTTGTTGCACCCACAGGTTGGGTCAGTAGCTAAAATTAGCTTCTGCAGGAAGCCCTGTGTTCTAAATAAAATGGGCACTGCCAGTTCACTAAATGAACTGCTAGCTTCTGCTTTCAGCCTGGTTTCCAGAGAGGCTAGTTAGTACTAATCCTAAAAAACAACAAAGTGGTTTCCCTTGTTGCATGCCAGAACATTCCACCCAAGTCTTGCATCCCCTTCCACCCCTCCCAAGCCTTCACTGCAACTCTGGATGAGAGATTCCTACCCTTTCCCCCTCTGTTCTAGGACTTTTGATCTAGTATTTGCCACTGTGTTGATCTGCCACTTGTCTGAGGAGAGAAAGTGAGTGGATGTTATTACAGAGGAGGTCTTAAGCCCTTTCTTAGTGCCAGAGGAGAGGGTCTGTGGTGTACAGGCAGATTGTGACCAAGTGATGTAGGAGCAGAGTGTGAACTAATACAAGAGATGCCTTGTTAGCTCCAGTGCTGCGCAAACGTTGTATTGTCAGCATCTTACACATCACTAGCCTTTTCTTCTGCCTGTCTACCAAAGACAGTGCAGGAGATCTCTCGGTGACTTCTCTCCGCAGTAGCAGGGGTTTGCATTCTTTTCTCTGCAGAGAGGTTCATGCCTGGCCCAGTGACGCTGAACTTCCTGATACTGCCTATGACTTTGGAGTGATGAGGAACTTGTGTGTCAGTCACACCAGGGATAACATTTATTTTATTTGTTTGGTGTAGTCACTACGAACAAATACACAAGTAGAGCCTGTACCTGGGTGGGTTTGGACTGTAACTCTGTAGTAGAGCTGGCTTTCAAATAAATTTGGGATCAGTGGATACTTTAGAGTCTGCTGTTCACTACCCTTGCCAAATTATGTGAACAGATTGCTGAACTCTTTGCAGGTGAAGGTTGCTTAGTCTGTCATCTCTGATGAAATAATGTGTGAGAGTATCATGTGAGTGTCCTAGGCCTGTTGCAACTCAACTAGTATGACCAGGTTACGTATCCTCAAGAAGGAATGATTTTATTATTTTTTTTAATTTTGAAGATACTTTTTTGGTGGTGTTTGACCTAAGTCTTAGTTTGTTCAGCACCTCACCAATACAAAAGAAGTTGTTCTGCTTTCTCCATAAGGCCTGTGTACCAGCAGAGAGGTAGTACAAAAAATTGGTTAGAACAGCATCATGAAAACCCTTTGTATGTTGTGAACCTTTGAAGTTCAGCTGCCTTCATTGACTGTTAAGAGTCGGCACGCAATGCTTGTACTTTTGTTAGTCTGGTTATGCTAGCACAGATAGGGCCCCAGCAGTCATGGAGTGCGGACTGAATAATTGGTAAGCAACAGAAGCATGGCATGAAGAATGTGCTTCTGGCTGAAGAGAGCAAGTCACTTTATCATTAGGTTTTTTTTCAAACTGATGACCATTTACCTGGCAGCTCTGAATCAACATGCTGATGAATTCTATGCAGGAAGAGTTTACACAGGTTCCTTGGAAGAATTTACTACTTTAGATTTCTCTGTTTTTCTATATTTAGGGGATATAAAGCCTTAGCCATGTGCCCTAAAATAAAAGATAAAAATTAGCCATTCTAAGGCTCAATGCTTTCAGTCTTTTCATATGCTTTGAGAGAAGCAGTTATCTAATAATAGAATCACACAGTATCCACAAACTGTGGTTCAGAGTTAAGCTCTCTCAAACAGAAAATTACACCAAGAAATCCATAAACAGTAAGGACAGCCAAGGGTCAGACTGTATCACTGTGAAGAATTATATGGTGCGGGAAGCCTATTGCCTTTTTTTCTTTCTGCTGTCAGTGCCCCAAGCTCAGCTCCCACGGTGCTTTCTGAGAAATCAGAAACGTAGTGTTGTATTCAAAATGTATTCAGTATTAGAATGCTATTCTGGTACATTGTACAGAAAACCGTGCCATCCTTATAGTAGATATTTAGCTCTGATATATCTTCAGTCTGCTCTCAAAATAACTCATCCTCGTCTTTACACTAGAAAGGTGCTGAATGTTGGCTAAGGAAAACTGATCCGTGTTGGTGTTAAGTGACTGAATCAGGGCTGGTGTGAAATAAATGGTTAGAGACTGCATTAATCTTTCTGCCTTGCCGGATGTATGCAAACTGCATCGGGCCTAACACCTTGTTCCAGCTCCTGTGGAGTGATTTAAGTTCCATAGATTGTTGAAGTTCCTTCCCTACCTTTCTGCTATCAGCCAAAGGCTGATAAAAGAAAGCCACCCCAGAAACCACAACTCCACCACAGATCAGCACTGTCTTGTTTAATACATTATATCTCTTTATAAACAATTTTATTGGTTCACACAACAAACGTGGTTAGAAAGAGCAAGTACAATATACAACTTGATTGCCTTCAGGGACTCATGGATGATAGGTTCTGTGAATCCTGAGATCTTTCAGGGCTTGAGATAAGTGCAGAGCAACACCGCAACTGCTGCATTGCACATGCATGCGGCTGAGGCACCATCATTGGCTTTACCTTTATTATCCAGACTGAGAACAGCAAAGGCAAGGAACTGATTCTGATTTATGTAAGAAGTCTGACTTGGGTCTACTTGACCCGTGGTTTCTATGTCAAGCCAATCTGCCTATTTCAGTAGTTGTGACAGTTGAGAATTGCCTTAACGAAGCTTGGTATGATATAAAGAAACCAAACAAACCCATAGTATCAACCACATGCTAATACTTTTGAATCAATCAGTGGGATTGATAAACATTTAGCATTACTTGTCAAAGGAGTCATAGTGTTGTACTTTATCCACAGAAGAACAACACTGGGCCATTTCATATACTAAACAGCAGCAGGCATTTCACAAATAACATTTTCATTACAGATGGAAACAGCTACTGGTAGTACAAACCTCAGTACCTTTAGACGTGTTCATCTCTACTGTTGTCCTCACATAGGCTCTGATTTTAAGCATGACAGTCTGGGGGGGAGGGCATTGTAGTTGATGAGGGAGAATTTGCAAATGGGATAATGGGGAAAGCCTATGGAAATGACAGCAACCAGAGAAGCCAGGGAGTAGAGAAATGAAGGCCTGCATGGGCAGTAGAAGAGGCTGACAGAGGTATCAGATAATAAGTTTCAAATAGCACTTATTTCCCTGCTCCCAGTAATTTAGCAGGAGTTGCTGCCTCAAACAGAGGCAAAGTATTGCTATGAAGGTAACAACTGGAATACAGTCAGCAGCACCTAGCTGATCCTGCACACACGCAGCCTTCACTCACCCCTCCACAGAGTTCCTGCTCCTAGGAACAGTGTGAGACACGCTAGTGAAAAATATCAGTAACCCAACTGTCAGCGTTCACTCAAACTTCTCAGCTGTTAGGAGAGAGTATTTTTAATGGAATTGCAAATGAGCATAATGGTGCTTAGACCTAAAACTACAGCAGTTGATAATGACTAACTACAGCTACTATTAAACAGGCCAATTGAGATACTGGGACACGCTCCATTTCCCCTGAAGACAAGCCAGACAAGGACTGATTATGTGGACGTGGGTGTGCAGAAAGGGAAGGCTGTTTTTAGCCCAGCAGCGTAATTCTGTGTCAGCCATCTGATGTCCCAGGAGATTTGTGTGTGTGTGTGTCTGTGTCTGGAAAGATCTGTTTGGAACTATTAGACAAGACCTGAGACCAAACAGTCAAAAACAGAAAAAAACAAGTGCAGTGTGACTTGAAGAAAGCTATAGAATGTGTACCTAACTGCTGCTTACCTGATTAGTATTTTAATCTACACAAACATGGGGGCAATATAGGGGAAAGTCTGCATGCAGACAGAATAAAGGCAACACCTCTGGCTGCTGTGCATGTGACAGCCCATCCAAAGCAGCAGGGTTCATGCAAAGCTGATATGATTGGATCAGTGAAAACATTTTTAGTTAGCCATTGTTTTAAAACTCTACTGCCGACGAGTACACTTGGGCTAGCCAACAGTGGTTAACTTAGAATTTAACTTATGCTTGGAGCTCAACTTCCTCATGCTGCTGCTAAATGTAGTATGTTAAAAGACATCTCCAGAAACTGGTCTAGCTAAAGCTTTTAGGCATCTAAAACAAGTGTCGTATAAACACTGCAGAAGAGAGAAATGAAAAAAAAATAAGAGAGACAAACTATTGCTAGAATGAACTCTGAATTTAGCTTATCTAAGAGAGGGCTCAGATTCTCTTCTCCCTCCTCTGGGTCTTGCCTTTACTTGTTCCTTTGAAAGGTAGAGATGAGACTTAAGCATTTCGGAAGTTAACAGTAAACCTTTCATTCAGATTTCTTAATGCAATAGCATGGATCATACAGGCCTTCAAAAGATGATTAAAAAAAAAAAAAAAAAGGCATGGCATTAAGGATGGCTACTTTGCTTCAGAGAGACCCTGAACAATTTAAGGAAAAAACCCTAACATTTTCCAGCGTGCTGAGAACCCTAAAGACAGCTCCTTCTGATGCTGCATTTCTGATACAAAGGATGACCTCACTTTCAGAGATGTCAACTTTTTTTTCTTTTTTTTTTTAAGAAAAACTCTAAGGTGTTTAGAAGTGGTTTTCCACCCTCCCTGAGCATGCGTGGTAGAGAGAAGGAAAGTGTCTTCTGCAATAAATAAAAGACTAAAAGGGACTAAGCAATGAGGAAAGAGTGGCTGCCATCTGTACTTTCATGTGAACGGAGAGCCAATGGAAAAGGGTAGGTCTCTGTAATTTTATGCTCATTCCTTACAGTCACTGTGCCATTCCACAAGTTATTAACTCAGCATCCTATTGCATGGTATTAGCAGAAAGGAACATTCTGCTTAGGGTTAAAGCACTGCTATCACCACTTGCTACTATCTGAAGAACAAAACTCTTTTGTTAGAGGGTGCAGTTATCTTTAAAAACTATATAGAATTTCAGTAATTTTTTCCTAATGCTTCATATGCATGTATTGAATTTTGAAATAATTTAGTCTTATAAAGTTCTACTTGTTTTTCTTCCAAAGAAAAGCGCAGCATCTTGCAAAAGAGGAAGGTCCTGTAGCAAAATATGTAGTTACTACTAAATAATCCATCAAAAATGTTTTCTAACTATGACATGTTTAATTTCTGTGCATATTGCAGAATTGACAAACTCTATACAGGTGTAATATTCACAAGGATAGAGCAGAACAGTTTTATGTAGTACCAAGCCAAGAAAGCTGGTGCTGTTTGGCAAGTAATTATTTGCCTCTACCATTTTATGATCTGAGCTGGCTTGAAGAGGAGGGATCGGTGTGATCAGTAAGCACTTGTCAATTGGCACCCTCTGCCTCCAGCTTTCACACCTTCTTTCCTCCCGACTCAACTCCAGATCGGAAGATGAGGCACGCAGAGTTTATGGGATGGTGTATATGAACAAAATCACAGAACCAAAGTTCAACAAACCCCACTGCCTAACATCCAAAGCAAGTAAATCATGCCTGCATTAAGTTTCGGTGAATTGGAGTAGCCTATCGCTGTGGTAAAATACACAAGGAGGTTAATCACTTCGCTAGACCAACGTCTGTATTTTAATCTGCTTGAGCTAATGTGCAGGGCTCACAAGAAGAACAAAGCTGATGCTTTTTTTTTCCCCGTGGCGAGTACTGAAAAGCCAAAAAAAAAAAAAAGCAATGTTCAGGCAGAGCTACTTTCAGATGCCCAGCTGCACATGCTGAAGACCTCCACAAAAAGGAAAAATGAATGAAGACTAGGAAGGGAAATAAAAATATGTCCTTCTCACTGATGTCTTTGAGACCTGTTATTTAAAGAGCAGCTTTTTCCAGCAGCATTAAGGTTTGTTTGCCTGGAAAAGCTGCTGATAGTGAGATACAAACCCACTATTGCACAGGTTCACCAGGTAATATGTGCACTGTGAACACCTTCGAACAGTTTAATCTTATGCACTGTTTTTCCAGTGTGGTCCTTTGTGTAGCAAAGTATGTACAGACACAGTCTCAGCTAAGCGTAAGATTACAAACTGGTTACACTAGAACTGTTGAACCACAGCTTACTACTGCTTTGATTATTTTTGTTCTATGTGCAGAATTCTAATCAGGTATTTGAGTGATGAAACCTAGTGCCAATAAATACAGTTCATTTTAAGTAGTGTTGTCTTAAATGTTTCCATTTGTTTTGCAGGTATAAAAGTTCCCAGGAGCATACAAAATTGTTTCCAGTATGAATTGGCTACGATCTCATTGTGACATTAAGGGATTACTTTGATTAAGCCTTCTCTTTGCTGTTCCACTGGTGACTGACAATTTCAGTAAGTACACTACAACAAAGAGAACGTTAATTCATTTGTCTGGGCACTTATCTATGTACACATCAATCATGAGCATAGCTGCTGTCAATTATTCCACTGATGTGTTTCTTGGAATCTATTATAAAAACTCTACTTTTGTGACACCGTTAGTATCAGTTTTCTTCCCTGGCGAGTCTTTGTACTGATATAGTTGTTGTAAGATTTAAAAAAAAAACCCCAACAAAACCACAAAAAAAGTGCGCTTATACCTAAGTTGGAGCACGGTCACAGAAAGAAACACTATCATTGTAGAACGAACCGAACACCGCAGTGAGTACAAAGTTAACATTGTGCTCAAGAGGCCAGGGGATGACAACTTGTCCAAAAAAAGAAAGTCATACAAAATTCAAGTTTTGAACATATTTATCCCCTTCTATGGAGTAAATAAGTGGTTAATATTGCTTTTGGACTGCCGAAATTGCACCAGGGCTCTTTTCAGGGTGTTGCCTGTGCACTAGTGGAGAGTAGTTAATGTTCTCCAGTACCTCATTTAACAGTTGCCATTGCTTCTCATTCCGAACATTAAACTGCTTCCAAACAGAAACCAGTGCAGTTACAGACAGGGCCTGGCATAGCAACCTTCATGGGCAATTCTTACTTCTCCTTGAAGCCTTGGCTTGCACCCAGCTATATAGGTTTGAAACTTGATGAAAAGGCAGAGCTGTTTTACATAACTTACCTTTACACCTTGTTCAAGAATCACACACAGTTTTATAATTGAAAGTACCATATTAACTGGAGGAAAAAATGGATGTAGGTGTCGAAGGAATCAGGCACACTTTCAATTGCAAACAATTTTCAAAATTGTTTTAAAATAATCCCCTTGATATTTTCTCCCCCTTTAATACATTCCATTTTTTTAAATTAGCCTTGAGTTTCTAGCATCTAAATGACTAAGAAACAAGTTATTCCTCTACTTATCCATTATGAACACAGCCTATTATGACTTGGAATACAGCTCTAGGTGCAGAAGTTGTCAAAATGCATGAAAGAACATTTAAGACATTTTCAAACTTCAATGCCAATGAAACTGTGCACAGTATGCATTTGACTTAAGAGTATGAACACCTTGTTCATTTGATTACTGTATCTAACCTCAAAATCAAATTGACCAATACTTGGGCTACAGTAAATTTAGCCAGATTTGCCTACAAAATAAATCGCTAAACTTGAACCCAGCAGAAATATCCTCCCCCTCCAAACCGGCAGAAAATCCTGTCCATTTTCCACCAGTTGTAAACTCAACTTCAAATTACTGGCCCAACACTGGCATTTTCCCCATTCGTATTTCTTACATGAACTTGCAACAGAAATGGTGCAAAATAGCAAGACCTGTTGGAATAGGCAGAAAGGAATTCAGACTTTAATCTGATTGGTTTAATTCTTTTTAGCAGGAGGAAAAAGAATAAAGTTACAAGATTCTTTTAATATTTTCACAATGTTAAACTAAAACTGAGCTCTAGGCTACATGTGTAAGTAAATCTAGAACACAAAAGGGTTAAATAAGATCTTCTTTTAAGATACAAGAACTTAAGCTTTCTTTACGTTTAACAAACTTCACAGAACAGATACTGCAAAGGAACAACCCCCTCCCCAACTTTTTGTTTAAAGTGAACATTGTCCATAATTCACATGAACTTTAAGTAGTGTTCTCTCAAGAGCCACCTTGAAACCATCTGTGCACTTGTAACGAGATTAAACAGAATATTAAAGAGGAACAAAATAGCATCTTCAGTATTAATGCAGAAAAGTCTTGTGCATCAATCAGAATGCCCATCAAATGCTATGGTAGGATTTTGTAGGAAAAGAAAGTGCGTATCACAGCAGCCGCCAAAATCCATGGTTTTTTTAAACCCCTCACGGCAAATGTAAATAACATCCTTGGACAGTCCTCTCCCCAGGACCATTTCCTGAAAATGCAGCACATTACAGAGGATTTTGCTGCTGATTTCATATTCTTGAATAATAATAACAACAACAAGAAAACCAGCTTGCCTTTTATAATGATGGGACACTTCTGATTTGCTTCATGGTTAATTAATGCTAATACGGTCAGATGCTGAGTGTGTGTGTGTATAGAGACACATATATATATATTCTTCTTTTTTTTTTTCTTTTTCTTTTTTTTTTTTTTTATAAATTAGTTTTGTCCTTGTTAAATGATCCAAGATGGCTACCAAAGTAACAAAAGAATTT
>JAVSBS010022873.1:63826-104966 GCA_033124195.1 Coracias cyanogaster | reverse complement strand
CTTTGTAACACTTGCAGGTTGTTTACATGCACAAACAGTTTTATTGCACACTAAAGAAAAGGTCAAATAAAAAAGTATGATAGCTGTCCTTTAAATGACACCACAAGCAAATTCAGGGCTCTGAATGAACCACAAATTTCCCATGTCCATTCACAAAATTAATATATTAAAACTTGCTTGTTTTCCACTTTGTTCATACTGCTCCAAAGCATCTCTCTTGGTAAATATAGTAATTTGTCACATCATACTTTCTCAATATAACTGAAAGAAGCATTTTTCTCCAAAAGACTTGTGCAATTGTTGAAGCGTAAAGGCAACAATTTGTTAATTTAACAAAAGCATTTTCAAAGAAACCACTTTGCTCCCAACAACTTGCAGCATCAACAGCAGTGCCAGTAAGTGAACGCCAAATGTATGACTAACCTGAGGTAGAGGAAAAGTTAGGTTCAAAAGAAAAGTTTAGACTTTAGGTAGGTGAAGAGAGTTTTCTTTTTTGAATAATCTTGTGATCCTGCAATGATACATTCAGGAGGAGTTAATATCACCACTACACTTGTAAAAGGAACACTCACTGCCATGTTTGCAGGGCCGAGAACACACTGAACCACACCGCACCTCCTGTATGATCCCAAACTTCACAAAGGTTTATCCTGGTAGGATGTGGGAGAATAAATCCAAAGAACAGAATATGCAGTAGAAAAGCACAATTACGCCAAAAAGGCATCCTAGTGTCCAAGAGTAGACACCTAATGAAGTAGAGGTAAACCATAATAATAGGTAACACTATTGCAAATGGTAGTACTCTTCCATGGGCTACACCAGCATATAAAGCATATTTATTTCCTATCCAGAACATTTAGATTTGAGAAAGATGTGAAATCTTTAAAAAAAGTCTCCTGAGAAAGGGCAGGTGGATGACAGAGCTGTTCCAGCATCACTGCAGGGCCCTGTGCAGAGAGTTGGACATTTTCAAAAGAGCTAGATGAGTATCTACTTCTAGAATTCTCCCTGCACCAGGGCCATCTGAGCTAATACAATTCTCTCAGAAGCTGAGGATTTAATTAAAAGCCAAAGTGTACCCAGTAATTTAATTAAAATAGCAAGCAATACTGAGTGATTCAATAATGTATGTGTATCATTTTGTTTAGCCCAATGAAAATGCAGGAAAGATAAGGCTACTAATAAAGAAGGGGAATGAATAATTAAAGGGTCTATACTAACATACTGTATCTGTTGTATTAATTCAAACTGTTCTCCTGGATCCTGCATGTATTTTGACTTCAAATCATCACATGCCTAATATGATTCCAGGTTTGACTTTCAGTATATTTCCTGAAGTATATTATTTATGCCTTGGGTTTAAATAGCTTTCTAGAGGTTGCACCATATTGATCCACAGTCTGACACCAGCTCAGCTTGCTGGCCAAATCACTGGAGAGAAGCAGCCCTATTCCTTTTAAACCTAACTGAAATTTATTTTATGTCTTTATCCCCTATTTAGCCCTTATGTCCAGGGTCTGTTAGATTACACATTCTGCTCCATGGAAGTCTTCTATTCCTGTAGCCTCTTGCAATTGCTGTCAAAAGTAATTCTTCTTCTAACCATAGGGAAATAGGGCTCCATTCAGAAGCGCTATTTATACCATGAAGGAAAATAAACGCTTAGAGCGATGTTCACTTCCATCCTTCCACTTTTGTTTTGGGTGTGACACAACATACCCTGCTCCTGCTTGTTCAGAATATGACAGGACCTCCTGTACACCATTTGAGCATGTACCTGAGCAACTTCTCAGCAACTCAGGAACATGTAATGCCTGTGAACACCTCTGTAAGGAAACATTTTCATTTCAATACAAATAAAAATACAGTTAAATAAATTAAGAAAAAGCGATACCTTAGTGAATCAAATATCCATAAATAACAGTTTTTCAGATCTTGACTTTCCTCCAAGCCCCTGACATAGAGTGATACTATTTTTTTAACTGTTGTGCAGGCCGATGTACGCTGACCTTTATGCCATTTCCTTAGCAGGCCCACAGCAACCCGGTGGAGAGCTCCAGCTGAGAACCAGGTGGTCTCAAGTCCCAGTACGTAGCTTTAGCACTTTCTTACACTTTGGATATGAAATTTAAGACCACAGCTGGCATTTTTCCTTTAGGTAATTATTTAGGTAGTTTGTAGGGGGAAAAACCCCTCTAGTTCCTGGAAAGAATCCTGACTTTTCAAGGCAAATTTTCACAATTCCTTTCAATATCCTTTTTCTCCTTCCAGTTCTGATGCAGCAATTGATGTTTTTTCCCTACTTCTTCCTATAAAGAATTTAGACCTTCCCCCCACATAATTCACGGGAATTTCTCCCAACCTAAGTTTTACTTCATGGTCAGCTGAACTAGCCGGTTCCTTCAGGATTTGCCAGATTATTACGGCATCTTTTTGGGCCTTCTGTGTTTACTTCAGATACCAAGCACATTGGTAAAACCAGTACTTATGTGTGTAGCTGTTTGTTAACATATGGACAAATATGTTTGATTCATTCTGAAGGGGACACTTTCTAGGCAGTATCTTTCCTTTTGAGAACAGGTTGCTGCAGCCTCCTGCCAACCAGCAGAAGCTTTCTAAGTGCACAGTCCTGGTGAAGGTATAAAGTGTGCCCGTGAGACTCCAGATCAATAAGAACACTATAAAGAATGAATTTTGATTAGAAAAGCTAGAGCACTTTAACCTTCAGAAATGTTTCCTTTAGCATCTGGCAGGTAGGTGGCTATTATCTTCATTTTTCTGATAAGAAAGAAATGACTCAAAGTGAGCAAATTACTTTCCTAAAGGTACTGAAAGAGATGGAATTAGAAATAAGGTAGCCTCCGCTGGATTTTTATGTTCAGGTTCACTAGGCCATGTGCCTCTTGTGCATAGAAGACAATTAAAAATTGCGTTATCTTTTACTTTACGGGCACGTTTCTTTCTTCTATAAGCACAGTACAAGTATGGACGGAGAAGAGACCTAATGTGGCACACCAACAAAATGCTTATTTTTTCCCCTCATATGGTAGTTTCCACGCAAAAAACACCTGAAGGTTATGTACTGAAGGACTTACCACATCAGTAGTGTCAAAAGAAAACCTCTTTCGCTTTGTTTTTAAAAAGAAACATGCTAACTTGTTTCACTTAAAGAGAACTCCAGGACTTCGGAGACTGACTGACCCATTTCAATTACAGCTATTGATCTGGGCTATCAGAAGGTAACTAACAGCCTCAGTACATGTTACTACATCAAGAGAGTCACCCACTGGGGAGCATTAGGTAGCGCGGTGGCAGAAATCAACATCAGCCATGTTGTAAGATGCCCACATGAGCTGAACAAGTCGAGGGAATATACCAGAGCCTTTTCAAACTGTATTTCCTGATTCCTAATTATGAGCAAATCATGAACTCCATTTAGACTTTTAAATCCAGGCTTTTCTAAAGCCTACATGCTGAAGTGTTTTTCTGGGTCCTATCCTTTGAACCCATGATACACCAATTAGTCAACTGTTTTTAACTGTTTAATTTCTAGTGTTTTCAGAATACATAATACCCTGAGACACCAACATCAGTTAACAGCTCCTGTTCCCTATCGGATTATAGTCTTGGCATAACATCTTTGAAAAATAAAACAAAACAAAACCCCACTTTTATCTTGTATTCAAACTTCAGTAGCTGGTTTTTTTTTTTTTTTTTTTGTCTGTTTGTTTTTTAAATACTTGCAGCAATGTAAGCTCAGATGCTAGGCGTTACTGGAATGGCTGAGGCAAAAGCATTACTCTGGAAGCAACTATCTTAGAAGAAAACTCAACAGAAGACAGCTGAATATGATACATCCTAAGGCCTGGCAGGAAGACTTGCCAGAATTGTAGTATGTAACAAGTTACTATTTTTTCCTTTAATTATTCTTACTGAACTGGTTGACTCAAGCACCAGAAGCAGTGCATGTATTTAATTTTAATCAATGGAAGTACATCTGCTATACCAATACATAATCATGTCCTGAAGCCATTTTGGTTTGTACCAGATAAACCTTAGCCACCCAGAAAGTGAATTTACCAGAG
Source organism: Coracias cyanogaster (assembly GCA_033124195.1). Taxonomy (NCBI): domain Eukaryota; kingdom Metazoa; phylum Chordata; class Aves; order Coraciiformes; family Coraciidae; genus Coracias; species Coracias cyanogaster. The sequence goes on along the minus strand of JAVSBS010022873.1, from coordinate 100,881 downwards.
CCTTACAAATTCTTCTCCACAAAAAAAGAATCCATGGAAATGGAACCATGATTTATTTAATATTTTACTGAGTTTTATGAGAAAAATTAGTTTCAATACATGTTGGACTTCTTTGTACAAAGATGAAGCTGTTGTCAGAGCTTTTTTCCCCCCTTATCTATTCAAGTTTCTTTCTTCCTGTCCTTTTGAAGATAATTTATAAATTAACTGAGTGAATCAAATCATTCCAAATTTACTCTGGCACAATCCAAACAAGTGCCTCATCTCCTGTGTTTATGAACAAGCAGCTCTGTTATACAAGTTAAGAATCTGCAGCTGTTTTTGTTCCACCTGTTCTATTACAGAATCACCGTGAGACTTGCTGCCACCCCACTATCTGTAAAAAAGGTACAGTCTCTTCTGTGTGGACACATTTTGTTTCTGATAGCTAACAGAAATGCTCAAAGCCTGATAAGAGTCTGTTCTTTTCTTCCTCTTACCCCTCTGCATAGCAGGAGACCAAACCAGAAATAAAGCAACAGACACTTTTAAATAATCCAAAGAAAAGAATTCCACCAGGTTATAACAGCTTTATATAGAACTAAATTAAAAACAGAGACGTGGAAAAATAAGTATAGTATCACATCAGAACTCTCTTTCTGATACTTAGTAACTATGCTTATGTGCTTGTATATATGTATACATGCATATATATACATACTCTGAGACAAGTTTCTGAACTGATTTAGGAAGTATGCTTGCCAAATATTTTAAAAATTTTGTTCCTGTACTTGCCAAGATTATAGATTATTTACAACTTATTTATAATGCCTTGTCATGATGGTTAGATCTCCTTTAATCTGCATTTAGTCATTAATGTTTTAAAGTCCTTTCCATTGTTAATATTTTAAATATATATATATATAACTAATTTGGCAAGCATCAAATTATCTTTAGAACACACCAGACTTTAGTCAGGAGACTGTTTAGGATGTAAGATGTTTTGTAAGAGATACAATGCCAGTTTGTTTTTAATGTTGTTCTAGTGCAAGATAAATGTGTTTTCCCCGCGTTTATTCTCTCATGACCTTAAGGTCAGCTTTCCTTTGAGCTATTTTTTTTCAAATGGACTTCTCAAATTTGTAACTTTGTTCCCATGAGTAGCTTTCATCCTGATCACTGTTCACATACAAAGGAATGTGGTGTTCTGATACCTGTACAGAAATTAATCTGACTTCACATGGTTTTTTAATCTTATTTTTATCTTATTTAACAGAGTACATCTGTTTCTGTCAATGATTCATTTCATCTGCTGAATAGCAATTTACAATTACCTGTCCCATTGTCCCTATTTTTTCCTGTTTGTTTTCAATCAACATAGTTAAACATCCTTTTATATGTTTTTTTTCCCCCTCTAGGCAAGTAATCTTTAGATAACTCAAATACTTTGTTGCTTTACCTCCCTATTTTATGCTCTTTCACCTTTCAGCTTCTCCTTTATCTTTCTTTCATTTTCCTGTATAAGTGATTTTGTCATCTGAGCCACCTATACTGTGCAACACGTACATCTTGTACTACTATAGCTCATTTCTTCATTTTCTGTTCTTCCTGCCTGCTCCTCTAATCTAAGCAAAGAATGCAGAATCTGAAGTGGTTTTATGCATTAACCTTAGGAGAAACAAGCCACAAAGTAGTTGGATACAAATTGAGTTATCAACTATTCAGAGGTGTTGGTTTTCTGTGTTGCTAAGCTGTAGCAAGCAGCTTGCTATTAAACTTGTTAGAAGTAGAAACCATTTTATCAAGACAATCTTATGCACTTTGATCACATCTTGATGAAGCATTTCACCAACTTCAAATAAAAGTTTAACATGGCTTTTATCCAGTTTGCATTAAAGTCACACTCAGCACCATCTCTGAGGTGCCCAGCACACTGTATCCTGCACAGACTAAAATCTCCATCCTCTTTCTAGAGACATGCTTTAGATCTCAATCACAATGAGCAGTGGGCAGTGACCTCTGTGGATAAAGCTACATCCACATAAAATTCCTAACTAGGAATGAAAGTTATGCCCTTATAAAGGCGCAGTCTGTGGTGTGCTCCAACGACGCTTTATGCCCACACTCACGGCACTCAGCGCAGCGAGGCAGCGCTCCAGCTAACCCGCAAGGTTACTTGCTTCCTGACTCAAAGTCTTACCACTGTAGCAGCCACTTGTCAATGTGCATCCCTTCAAATCAAGAAACAGGTGAACATCAATACTTGCCAACATCTCACAAGTAAAAACGGCAAAACAACATGTTTGTCTTCATCCATGCCTGAGGTTAGTAGCTACTGCAGAGTCTCCATCAAGAGCAGCACTGAATATGTAATTGATCAAGTCTGTCCACGTTCTGGGAAATTACAACTTGTTACAGCACAACCTAGGCCAGTAAAACTCCAAGGAAACCTTTTCTGTCCACACAGGCAAGAAATACAGCTAACAACTGTTTGATTAGATTGCACCACAACTCAGCAGTTATTTTTCAATGCAGTCTGATCAAACTGGGAAGTTTCAGCACCTTTCCATCCTATAAAGCATCTACTCTGGCCAAAGAACACACACATAGAAAAGATATTCCTGTCTGAGAAGCACATAAACAAATCGGCAACATCACTCTAAGGCACTGCTACCAGAAGCTAAAGACAGCCTTACTTTCCAGGGCTCATCATCTTGTCCATCCCATTGATCGCCAAGAGTGCTGGAAAGGTGAAGCCTGAGCTACAGCCGTCCTACAGACATTAGGATGGGGCCTACAAATAGCAAACCATGCTACACAAAAGCTGCTAAAGAGCTGGCACGCTGTGCTGATTTTTCTTTAATTGCTGACTAGGATCAAACACGACAGATACAAAACTCCTCTACTGATCATTTAGAATATCCTCCTATGTCTTCTGCAATTCCAACAGTATTAAAGACCACTGCAGACTTCTGTGTGTTGGCTTCACACAGAAAGTGATACCAGAACTACTTTTTCCTGTAGAATACGGAGCCTCTGGCACAAAATTAAAGTATGCTTTCTGTGTGAATCATTTCTATGGCTTAGAAGTTTATCGCTCAGTATCTTTTAAAAAGGTACACGATTTTATTTAGTAGCAATACACATCTAGTCAACTAATTCAGACAAGGCCTATAAATTTATACTGTAATTTGCAAATAGTCAACTTGCCGTTTTCTAAAATATATTTCCAGAACTCTGTGTTATGTAGCTACTTTGACTCACAAACTTGCTGCCCCTAGTTGAAAAGCAAGTTTGCGGTAACCACTTGCTTATCACGTCACTGAACTGACAATTTTCAGATCAACAGTCACAGACGATTGATTTTGGGCTGCTCACATGTCCAGCAGAAACACTATCATAGAATGTAACTTGAAGAATGACATTCCTGCTTACTAAATCTAATATTATATAAATGCATTCTTTCAATACAGCTGTTATCCATCGTAAGACACTAAACGATTGAAAGGCCCAGCCAAAACCAGAGAACTTTGCCATCTGGAAAACAAGCCTAGTGTAACTGTCACCTAGAAACATTTCACAGGAAGCTGGTTTTGTTCCAGTACTGTTGATGTAAAGGTTATCCAGTCAGAGAGGCACAACATAAGAATTCATTTCTAAAATTTCTCTTTCTCACTGAAGCTTGCAAAGTGCATCACCAATTAACAATTCCTATCACTTCCCCCATTTCGCCATGTGAAAAGGCTCAGAACTCGTCTTACAAATTGCTCTTTTGAAGATCAAAGGGAAACCGAATTTGTCTGTGTGTGCTCTGGATGAGTTTGTAATTTACTGGAACTTTCAGAGGAGGCTTGGCAGCATGCTCGTTTGACAGCCCCAGGGTACAGGATTCAGGGGAGCTCTGTGACTCTTCCCTTCTGAGTTCCTTCCTTGCCTTTAATTGGCACCTCATTAGAAATTAATGAAAATGACATCCTCTGTTCTTCCTGCTCCAGGCACAGAACGCTACAAAAAGGCCCATCACAATTCATAACACATTCAATTTATATAGCAATGGCTCTTAAGCATTATTTATGAGATGTGAATTTCTTGTCAGCAGTTAATAACTTGTAGGGGGGAAGCAGAATACAAAAAGATCTTGAGAGTATGCGTGTATGAAAATAAACAAGTCTTTCTACAGCTGAAAAATGTTGTGTTTGAATTTGAAGAAGCCTTATTGGACCTTGCTTCTCGGTAGTGAATTGTTTTTCTTCATGGCAAAGCCCTGCAGCACTGTCAAATCTGTCTAAAATTCCATGTAGTGTCAAGGGAACAAGCTCAGCAGCATCACCTCTCTCTGGACAGGTTTTACAGGAGAGACAATAAAGCAGTGGTCCCAAAGACCTCAGAATTTGGTGTAAAGTCCTAGGGGCGCAGAAGCAGCCCACTCTCCCTGTTCCTTTGAAAGAAGGTTGCGCCCCACTGGACAAGTCCCAGTTACTCTAGATTAATATCTGCAGGTGTGTCTATATTAAAACATTGCCCAAAAAGTATAGATTTTTCTTTCCACTATGTCCCACTAAAAATATCACTGCAAGAGTCAATCAGGACACGTTAACAAAAAAGAAGATTATTTTCGATACTTTTAACGTTACGACAAGAAGACATTTCATGTGAATTGCATCCAGTGTCTGTGCAAACCCTTTGGAAATTATCACCCTGCCGAGACACAATGAAGTAACAAGACAAACTCCTCCCAATGTATCGATACAAGCCGGGTCAGAGAGCTCAAGCATAAGCTTGCAATACGTGATTATATGAAAAAATAATTAGCAGGGAAAACTACCATGTGCATTACCACTGGGTCTTATGAGCACACTTAAACCGGTTATGAACACAATTGTTCCATGAAGGAGAGAGTGTCTCCTCTGGAATCTAGTCACATTAATTACTGTTTCAGAAAGGTTGTTTGCATGTAATACGAAACCTTGAATTAGCTGTCTGCATGAGATTATCATCCTCATTTCAATTAGCTGAACAGTGTCATCAACTCTAGAAAAGCCAGGTTGGATGATTTTAAGTATATGGTGAACTACAAGTCTTCCCCTTCATCAGTTAACTGTGAGAATGAAAACATTTTCAGTTAGAGGCATTTTTTCTCTTAACTTTTTAATAATAATAACAACATAATTATAACATGCAGAATGTAGATACTGACCTATGTTCCTTTAAGCTCTTTAAAAACCTTGTCATCTTTGCACATTTACTGTTTTGCTCTGTGGTTCTTCTCTTGTCAAGTGGGTATGACGCTCTCCCGCCTTACAGGGACTTCTGAAGCTAAATTCATTAACATCTGAGATCTCTTGAGACAAGGCAGTACATCAAGGCCAAAGTTTTAAAGGGGAAATTCGACAGGAACTAATTATAACTTTTTGCTACCAGTGGAAGCTACAGCTTCTGCTTAAAGTATCTTTGGAAGGTAAAAAAAATGCAAGTGTTCTCTGTATTTCTACCGCTGATACCAATCTGAGCACGGCTGTGTTAGAAAGCCAGACGCTACTGACAAAGAATACTCACCACAGCGACACGATCCCAGTTCCTGCTGTACTAGCTCCAGTTTTGTTTGGCACTGGAAGCATCGGCGTCTACTCTTCTGTTTGGACCGACTGGTTTCTTCAGGCCTGTCATTACTGTCATCCAGTAGCCGTGGCCGTTTCACAGGAGAAGCCTCACTCTCCGACTGTGAATCTGTTGTATTCACAACAAATATTTTAGGAAAAACATTAGAATTTCCTTGCGGAGGCATCCCTTTGGGCAGACTGAAGGTATACTGCTTTCACCTGGGGTCACCATCAAGCAGCGTGACACTTCCCATTCTATTGCATATACACATTCTCTTAACAATCAAAATGAGCAGCAAGTAAAGGACAAATTTTCTTTGTTCCCTATAAGAACCCCTCCTGCTGGCAGTACTGAATATAAAATGAACTGATTAGCTTCCTTCCAGCCACGGCCGGGTCATGGAGCAATACGTGTAGAGTACACACCATCCTAAACAACTGCAGGCTTCATCTGTCATCACATTTAGTTTCTCCTGTGTGCCTTCTTCGTTCTCCCTGCACACGCTAACTGAAGTGGGCTGCTGATGAAAAACAACTGAACGCAGCCTCGACCTATTTCCTCCCTGGGCAGGAGGGAGATTTTTACAGCACAGCATGTAGATTATATCTCTTATGACTGAAGGTGCTACATGAAAGCGCCATACCGTGCTTCCCTCTCTTTCCGCATGGCTGACAACTTAAATCTAAATTAGTATACATCAACAACACAAACCCAAACACATCAGCCCAACCTGTACATGCATGCTATAAATTCAAAGCATTCAGCTATTTTTAAAGAACTAGAATACTATTTGCATTAATAACTTTACAAATTTCATTCATAAGAAAACAGTGTGTGGAAAGCCTTATGAAGCTGAAGTACACGCCAGTGTTACTTCAGGTAACGTAGTGCCTTTCGTTGGTGCTGGTGTTTTGGTTTTTTTTTTCTTTTACAGCTGAGAGTATATTGACCAGGGCTGTAGAGTAGCACACAAAATGCACATTACTGACTGGAACGTGAGATGCCCAAGCCTTATTTTTGTGGCATGTCAGAGGCAGCAGATTTCAGTAGATCTGCTGCTCTGCAGTCTGAGTCAGGTCAGGCTAGAAAAGGCATTTTCCCCTCCCAAACCTCTGCATTTCTTTTTAACAGAAGCGGTGAATATATTTCTAAAAGTTTATTTTTAGAAAAAAAAAAAAAAAAAGTGTGTTTGTAATAGCGTTGCAAAGAAACTAAATGTTGAAAGCCGTGACTGCCATCAGTGTTCTAATGCAAGATGGTGATCAAAAGGAAAAAAAACAAAACAAAAAAACCCAACATTAGTTCAGTTAAATCCATTTTGAAAGGACATTAATCCAACAAATAACAAGGTAACAGTATCTTTTTGGCAGGATGTAGCCTATTGAACATGTTTTTACCTTTACTTTAAGTTTCCAATACGTGGTGTCCTGTGCTTATGGAAAACAAATCTATTTTGTGTTAGCTGCCCTGATTAGCCAGGAAAAGGTATCTCCAGGGGCTAAAACATTGTCAATATTCTTGCTATTTCAATGATCTTATCTGATCCACTGCTTATCAACACCATGACTTTCCCTGAGCAAATGTCTAATGAAGTCAGACTAGGAATACCTGCGAGCCCCTCCCTCTGGGGAATATTCTGTATGGTTTCTCACGTGCAGTATAAACTAACCCACTCTTCTCTACCTGTGTTTCAGATCTTGTCTCACAGTGTTCTTCCAGTTATCAGACTCCAATATTACAGCCACTACAAATGCACACCTGGATCTACGTTATTTCTGTCATATTGCTCTTAGGATACGCTGAAAACCTGCCTGGCTTTACAAGAGGTACAAAGTCTCTGCATTTTCACAGAAAAGTGAACTGCTTTCTGCACAGTATACAGGTGATACGTTTTTATTAAGCTGCAATAATTTTATCTGAGGTGTGCCTCAAGACAGCTTTCTTTCTGATCAATGTCAGCGATTACAAAACACATCTATTAGGCCTAAGCTAACATTCAGTTCCTAACGCATTCCACCTCTGCGTGCCTCGCTGTGCAGGAGCCTCAATGAGGAAAATAAAGTAGTGCATAATGAATTAATACAGTTAGAGAACAACTAGTCCCGTCTTCAATTAAACCTCTACGGAAACTTATTCAAGAGAAAGATCCTCCGAAGAAACTGCCCGACTCTCTGAACAGATCCCGCCTCATACTCCGAGGCGGCAGTCCCATCACGCAGGCACTTTTTGCAGAGCAGGCTCACCTCGAGTGCAGCGGGCGCACCCTCGCCAGGCAGCTGGTGTGCTGTAACCTGGCTGACTCAGGGCTCAGCAAAACTCTGTTCCAGCCCACCTTGCTGCCAGAGAGGGAGAACTACACGACTGACGGTTTATTTGTCACTCAGGGAAATGGAAACACTGCTATTTTGAAACAGGCGCCTCCCACACATCTTTGCCTCAGGAAACATGAGCCACTCTGGTAGTTCTCAGCAGCGAATCTGGCATTCTGAATTACGGCGATGGAAACCGTAGTGCTCTGCTTACAATAAAGTCCAAATAAGGGATTGATGTGTATGAGTCAACTACTGTCTAATCAGTTAATGAAGCCATGTGCCCTAATGAGAAAAACAGCTACCCAAGTCAGGCTGCTAGTCCTATAATTAAAATATTTAATTATACATTTCCTGTTAATTGATAATGACTAATTGAATAGTAACAGACGCTGGTTAATATAACAGAAATGGAAATTTAGGTATCTAATTTTTTAAAAATGAGTATCTTTTTGTTATAAATTAAACCATATTAACACTGAGGTAAACTCAGCCTGACTCTTGGGGACAGTGCCAGCTCTCTGATCGCTGATTGCGCAGCACCATGAACTCACAGGCCCAAGCTAATACTCGTTACACAAGAGGCCACCGCACACGTGCTTACATCTTCTCATGGCCAGGTACAAAGAGTGAGGGGAGAGCTCAGATTGGAAATAAGAACTTTTAGATTCAGTCCTGCAGGCACTTCTTCCAGATGACGTTGCTTTCCACAACGCTGGCACAAGGAATACAGGACACAAAATAAATCTCCCAGCACCAGGAATCTTGCAACGTTAAACTTCAGAGATCTGACATCAAAAGGAAATTTTCATGCATAGCTTTACTACCTGGACTGCAGGAAAAAATCCCCTAGGAACAGGGTGAAGCGCTGCAACTGTACTCTAGAGTAAATTCTCAGTGTGAACTTTCAAACAATCAAAGATGGCTACAGAGAGGAGGATTCTTTCAGCCACTGACTGACAGTGGCTTCCCTCAGAAGGCAATTGTTGCACAATTCTGGTGCAACAAGAATTAGGTCTTGCTTCGCTTTTATGAACAACCTTCCACATTCAACTTGCATTTTAGCGTTATACCTAAACCAACAAATACAGAGTCTGAGGAAAAGAAAAAAAAAAAAAAAAAGAATGCTTTCCGTTTATCTGCAGATGTCAAAATCATAAAACTTTTCTCTAAAAATGAAGAAGAACAATAGAGATATCTCCAAAATTTCACGAAGAAACTTCTCAGCAGAGTAACTGCCATTGACTCTCCCATTGCAATTTTCACTCAGAGTTAAGCAACAAGGATTCTTCTAATCTATATCTGATGATGGGGATACTTCTAATTGTGGTGGCTCTATCAAACTCCCATTTGAAATGAGACAATGAAGGAATTCCGTTGAGCAAGAACGTAACTGGAGGCTTATCTAGAAACAAGTAGAGTAGTGTCCTTAAAATTCCATTATGTCCTGGACAGAAACTCATGTTTGTTCCTCACTGTTACATTACTCATGTTCTCCCCTCAAAATTTTCCAGATGCTGTTAGGACAGTAAGAGCTAAATCCCACTCTGCCATGGAGAAGTTTGCAGGCTGCACACACATGGCTTTGCTAACAATCATGATGGCTCTTCCACAGAATTTTGGGGAGAGGGTGGAAAGCTCTGAGCCTGGCAGAGATGTGGGGAGACAAAATGTAACAGGGAAGGAGGAAGGCTGGCAGAGATAGGAGAGTAGGAACAGAAAGAGGAGCTCTCCTCTGCTGTTGCTTGTCTCAAGAATGAATCTCTTTCATCTCAGGTTTGATGACAGCTTTTGAGGCAGGTTTTTTTTTTTCCCATAAAGAACACATGACACTGACAGACTGACACTTATGATCTCGGTTGCCTATGCAAACACCAGTAAGAGCAATAATTAATGAACCCTCAAACATCACTGCCATCTCAAACTATTTTAAAAAGAGCTGGAGCTGTTGAAACCTCTGTCCATGAAGAAACTTGCACAGTCACAGACAGTAACTACACAATGGGGATTAAATAAAGTTTAAGCAGTATCTTGTTGCCAGTTTCTAGGTTTGTGTTGTGTGGGTTTTGTTCCCCCTTCACTATTTCATTTTTAAATAGGGGATTACTTAATTCCCTGGCACGTTGACTGTGTATTAGAAATTTCATCTAGAGGAAGCAGCCTGTTTACAAATCTTTCCTATCACATTTACCACAATCATCGTTTCAAATCATCTCCTCTACTTCAAATGAACCTAAAATTAATGCAGTTGTTCCAAAACTCATGTGCTTGTTAACTATTAAGGAAGAGACAGAAATTCAAGATTAACATCTTATGGGCCAAGTTTGTCAACTGTGGCCACCTCAGTTCCTCCCTGTTGCTGTATAATGCTGTGGAAACAGTTACTCTGAAAGTCTGATATTTTAATTAGATGAACATCTCATCTTCTCATGCAATCACAACTGTATCTCAATGCTGCATCAGAAATCTAAGTGTGCACCTCTTTGGAAGCACTCATTCCTACATGAAATGAATTTATTTTGTGAATTCACCTAATTTTTCTTAAAATGCTCTAGTCAGAAGTCTCAAAAATTCTTACATTGGTAACATTTAACCCCACAGTCTCTCCAGTACCATGGCATTACCCTTAAGCAGCACCATTTCACTGAATTATTTTTTCTGTTCCATAGAGTTTAAAGGCAACTGCACTAAAACTCATTGTCCCTATACAATGTGGAGTAGGGAGACCACAGAGGAACAGTCCCTGTAGAACCCAAGTCCCGTCAGCTGCTGCTTTGCTTCAGGGTGAAATCCCTCTGGAGACTACAGGTAACCCCCTAGAAGTTGCACTACAAAGTTATTTTTTCTCATCAATTACCAAAACCATTCAACAGTAGTTGTTTCCTACTCTAATGAGTAAAAACAACAACCTCACGACTTATAGCCAGGCTGTTTGAGACACATAATTGAAAGAGCTGCTGCAAGATGTTCCAAATGTGAAACGTTACTGATGTGCTTCAAACTCTGCCAGCAAAATTCACCTTCTCCATTTGCAATAGAGATTAAGAGAAACGTTCCATTGGAGAGCGTGACTTAAAGCGTTGGGGTTTTTTTTAATGAACACTAAAAATTAGGGGAAAAAAAAAAGAAATTTAGCATGTATATTGCTTTGAATGTAAGCAGTGTTTTTGAGCTCAACCATAGTATGGCTTAATTAGCCCAAAATGAGAGCTGGCACACATGACGCATGTGGTGAGGAGAGGAGAATCAAAGCACTTTGCCAGCACCGTGAGAACAGGCACCTACAAAGCACAAAGACAAAACACTCCAGAGCATGGTGAGACTTGGCTAACTAACGGACAGCATGTCTTACAGCGCACAGGTACAGTGCTATACTCAAGCACGTACGCTGTGTAACAGCCCGGGGCTGTGGCTGAGCAAAGGCAACTACCACAGCCTGGGGGGCTCCAGCTGACTTGAATCCAGACAACCTGAAACACAGGCAAGGCAAGGGGGAGACCCCGGCCACCAGCCACCCCTAGAAACCAAAGTGGCCTGACGTGGCGGGGCTGCCGGCCACAGCAGCAGGTCACTTCAGACAGGGACACTGAGGTGCGTGGTGTCACGCAGGTACCTCCTCCAAGTACTGAGCTGTCTGTTCTCATAAAACCTGCATGTGGGATTAGTGTGCTCGAGACCGTGACACTTTTGTGAAATAATCCAAGAGAACAGAAGTTCTTGTGGGACAAATGATGGGGCCTTCCTTCCTTAGGAAACCAGGCAGCTGCTGCTCCCCACCCCAAGCAGTTTATGTGCATCAATCTAATTTATGTTTCTTACCAAACTTCAAAGCTTAACACTCTCTGGTTAAAATTTCAGACATATATATATATGTGAATGAGTATTAATGCATATATTCCTGCTGGCATATGATTTGAGGAAAACAGAAAAATGTGGGAGCATAACCATACACAACCATGTAATTTTAGTAACATTCCACTTACACCTAAGAAAACACTTTACTACTGCAGGGAGACCCAACACTAGCACAGGTTGCCCAGGGGGGGTTTGTGGAGGCTCCAGCCTTGGAGGTGCTCAGACCCTGACTGGAGAGGCTCCCAGCCTGCTCTAGATGACCCTGCTCTGAACAAGGAGGTTGGACCAGACAGTCCTTCCACCCTCAGCCGTGCTGTAACTCTGAGATTCAGCAGTGGGAAAATTTAAAAAGAAAAGAAAACAAAACAAAACCAATTAACTTCTTCTTAGGTCTCACATTTTTTGTTTTCCTCTAAACCTGTAGTGTTGGTCCTATCACCAAGTCAGAAAGGAAGTACACTGTACTGCAGTGTAACTTAACGAGGCGATTAACTACCATCTCTAATGAAACAGAAGAGACGGATCTAGTGCCAGTAACCCAGATGAATGAAATGTACATTAAAAATTGTGTGACAAGTGATGAACTACATAGGCTACTGCATGCTTTTTAGCCAAGTTATAATTATAAAAAGTGTGAAAATGTCTATTATCCTTTCTTGTCAATAAATTCCATAGTTGCTACATTAAGTGAAAAGCTAATTAGTTTTATTTAGGCTCCTATACTACATCTGTTTTATAGTTAAATTCTTGCATTACTGCCTGCCTATGCTCTCTGATGTCAGCATGCCTTTAGGTAATGGAAATGTCCATTTATTTATCAAAAATTTTTACTTATACACCCAATCGATTCAAACAAGCATCTATAATGTATTCAGGCACCTGTACTTCACAGTTCTTTTGATGGATTAATTTGGGGCATTTCAATTAATTGAAACATTTCCTACAGCAATGGCCACCCCTGTTGCTGCTGACTGACAGAAGAACCTGGTTTATTTAGAAAACCAGGCGAATGGGGTTCCCTTCCTGAATGACACCAACGCGCCACATCTGTAAACCTCTGGAGCCCGCAACAACAGAGGAGTTTGTGAAGAGAGAACAGGCTGGACAGTCCTCCTGAGCACCTGGCCAGGCGCTTGCTGCTACAAGGGTAAATGACCAAACAAGGGGTTTAAAAAAAGCTGCTGAGAGCAGCGCCGTACCCGGATGGCAACTGCGAGGGTGCGCAAGCATGAGGCTGAATTCTCGTTGTCTTCGTTACCGAGGGCAATTTATGCAGTGTAGAAGCTTGACACTATTCTAAGGACACTGTTGAGGGAAGCTGGCTTGGGTTGTTGGGTTTTTTAAGCAGCTGACAAACAGCATCTCAAGCCCTTCATGTATTTAGACTATTATAAAGAATGAACCGTGGGAAGGCCAGAAGAAAAAAAAGGCCACAATGCTAAAATCACTGGTTTTCAAAAAGGTATTTTACAGGCGTCAGTTTGAACTTATTTTCTCAGTATTAAAATACGTGTTTTGGCAGCATAGGGTTAGGGTTGGGGGAGGGACAAAGGCAGACTCTGGTGACAGTTAAAGCTGGAAAACAAATGATATCATAAGTGGTCTGAATAATCACAACAGGAGTGTTAACTGAAGGAATAATGCACAAATACAGGCAGCTACATGGAAGAAGAGAAACACGAAGAGGAAGAAAAAAGCTCTAGCATGGGAATACATGTGATGAAAAAGTTGTGAAGGCAAATCATGAACATCCCTGTCATTCCACAGCACCCAAAGACTACTTGCTAGTACTCAAATACATATATTTACATATACGAATATGTATGCACAAACACAAATAAGCTTACACTGGTTCTGGTAAAATGGGAAATTCCAAAGCATTCAGCAGTATCTTAGTTTTGGTTTTGCTGACATTAATGAAGATCCTCTTACACTTTGCGAAATTCCCTAATACTGGATTAACAAGAACAGATAATGCTATAAATATTGCATAGTCGCTGGCAGCTCAAGAGTGCATAAATAAGCAGTGCTGCTCTGCTTCAAAATCCTAGCAGTATACTCCAGCCATGTCCTCATCAATCACATGGTATGTAGTATTCAGGAACGTAATTCTTCAAACTAATAGCCTAAAACCAGTTCCATATAGAAACTATTTGCTCTGTTATTTTTCATTCATATACTGAGTTTTTCTTAGTACACCCTTCCCCCCATTGGTGTAACGAGGGTTTTCCAAGGCTAAGTCACAGCTTCAGAAGAAGAATTGTAAAGAACTCTCGCCTAGTAACAGTGAAAAAAATATATTTTCAATATTTATCTTTCAAAAAACTTATTTGTCATTAACTGCAGAACCTCAGTGATGCCATTAGCAACAGAAATCTTGCAATGAGAGACTATAATTCCAAGGACTGTAACTGATTAATGTTAAGGAAAAACCTAAGAGCTCTTGTATTTTGATAAAAATTTTATCAAACGCATTAAGTGTAGGCTCTGAAATGTACAGCTAATCTATCTTCAAAATACATTTAGGGTAGATTCAGTTATTTTGAATAAAGCTTAAAAACCAGTTTATATTTTGATTGTGTTAATTTTTCTAGGAATTTTTGTTGGGGCAAAACAACCAGTCCTGGGGTAGTAGGTAATTTCTGTACACCTGATCTCTGCCCACAACACATCAGAAGTCAGGCTGCTTAACTGGGCAGTTTGTACTGTTTGAAAGAAGATATTTGGAAAGTATCTACACTAACCTGAACCAACGGCCAGATCGAACCAAAGGGAGAGGTAGAACAGATCAGTGAAACTCAGAAGATGCAACTGAACGTGCACTGTCTGGTATCTTAAATCCAGCTCTTTTTCAACCCTCTTTTGCCCCAGTGTTGGTCTCATTAATTATTCCATGAAGGTTATGTTATGGTAAATAACTTGGAACAGGAATAGGAAAAAGAGGTGACTTGTTTGCGTGACAGCTCAGTGAATGTACAAGTATTTATTAAACTCTCTCTTTGTAGGAAGCTATGATTTCGCCTGTGTATGCTCAGACTTAAGCGTACTTCCAGCAGACTCTTAAAGGATCTCCATATTTTTTTTAAAGTTCCTTATGAAAATTAATATCTACACGGAAAATAGTGAAAACTGGTACTTAAAAGCTGTCTGATGCTCCCTGAAATCATTAGTCAGAATAGAGGCCTTCACCAAAAGTCAGATGAAACTGTTGGGGCACTGCCCTCACATCTGAAAGTACAGCAGTAACAGGGTCATGGATTAGCTCCCCGCATGTTACATGTGTTTTAAATTAAGATACTGAAAAAAAAAAAAAAGAAATTAAAAAGAAAATATAAGTGGCTATGTGCTTTTAAATACATTTCAGGCCAGTTATTTAATGCTGAACTTGTTTTTAAAACCTTCCAATGCAATGAAATAACAAATTTAAAATGATAAAAAGCTGTGTCTCGTTTGCTGGAGCACAGCAGTGAGAAAGTCTTCTGATCTGTACAGATCGGATCAAGGTGCTGACTGCAACACGCTGAGGCCAAATCAATTCCATTCCTCAGGCTGACAGGAGCAGAGTTCCTCACAGATTTTGAGGTTAATGATCTCAACTATTCTTTGTGACATTCTCCATATTGTTTTACTATTTGGCAGGCCCAGTCAAAATTAAAGCAAGCCCTAAGCTCCCCCAGTCCTCTTCCTGTATATATGTTTATTAAGTTTTAGGAAGGGTTGTAGCTGGGAAATGCGAGACATGTAACCCTGATTTCTTTGCCCTTGAAATCAATGGAGATGAAGTTTATTTCAAGTTATAACCTGCAATCTTGGTACTTGGGAATGGCTTTCCAGCAGTCTGCGGGTAGATGCTGTAATGAAACGAGGAATTCAGAGCCGTTGGGAGCATAATGTCAAGTAAGCTTCATAGATGTATATTTTCTAATAATAAGTACGTACCTACTGTCAAAAGTCACTTAACTGATACAGAGATCCTGATAGTTCTGAAAACTAAACATGGCACGAAACCACAGCCAGACTGAAAACCACCTATCAGACCATAGAGACAAAGCGATGAGAAAATGGTAAGGGCAGCAGCACACATTTTTTGAGGACAGGAGAGTATCTTATTTACAGAAGCACACTTTGCTTCTCCTGCTCATGGCCACTGCTGCAAGGACCATTTTCCCAGCTCATTGCTTTGCATTCACCATCCCAAATCTCCCACCTTTCCAAGAGTCTTTCTCCTGGCTCTTCTCTGCAATGCTTGAGGCACTAAATGCCTCTAGAGCCTACTCGCCTCAGGTCTCATTAAGCGCTCTGAATGCTATCAAGGTTAGACTGAATACCTTTAATCACTCAGATCATACTTGTTTTCTGATAGTGTCATTGAAAAAATGAGGTTGGAAGGGATTTCTGTGGGCTACCTAGTCCAGCCTCCTGCTTGATGCAGAGTAAACATCAAAGCTGGATCAGGTTGGTCAGGGCCTGGTCCAGTCCATGGTAAAAAATTTCCAAGGACTATGATTTCACAGCCTCTGTGGGTACCTGTTCCAGTGCCAGCTAGAGGAGAAAAACATCTTCCCTTGATCTGCTGGCTGTGCTTTTCCTAACACAGCTAACATTAACTAACATTAACATTCAAAATGATTTTCCTACTGGCTTACAATTCAATGTGCACTCATCTCAAGAGATCATACTGTCCTCTTGACTTAAGCATGGTTTCTTCAAAGCTGTTTGTGCTACATGGAACGTGGTCTTTCTCATAATAGGATTCAGGATATGGAAATGAAAACAGAAGAAAAAAATTGAATCAAGAGCAGCAACAAGAGATAGGAATGGACGTATAAGTAATCAAAAAAAGACTTAAACAGGTTATTTGGTGAAATAAGAACAAAAAACAAAGGTTCAAGGGCATAGCCAAACAGCACAAAGGATAAAGAAGATGAATTTGGGTGATTTAAGAGGATAAATAAAGGTAGGAGGAGTAACAATTTTAAGTAGCTGGAGGACATTCTCTATTAGGATGCTGGACTTGAAAACATACACTCTGAAGGAGCTGACAATACGGTACTGATCTCAGATAGTGGGGAGAATGATGAGGCACACAGAGGTGTGTGTCTCAGCACCTGCTGGGAGGCTATACAGGAGGCCTTTATCCCCCATCCACATACACATTTTGATTATTATTTCTAATTTTATTGTACTGAGGTATTTTTTCCTCCTCACAAGGGAGGGAAAGCTTGCTTCTCATAACCTATGCACCCCTGTGTAACCAAACCGACTCAAATTGGTACGCATTTCTGGTGCTCACACTAGCACACACCAAATCCCACTCTGAGGTAGCTCACCACAGAAGTGCACGGACACACCACGCAATGGGGAAGCAGCAAGTGTCTGCTTCTGAGCTCTTCCTGTTGGCTATAGAAAGCATGTATCAGTAACATGGAGACCAGAAACAGCTGCCTTACGTGTTCTTAAGGGAAATATCTGAGTTAATACAATTTTGGGGAATATAACTTCATAAAATGGGAAACATTAGTAAGCATGTAAATTATCATATTCATCTATTTATCCTATGCCGTAACTGTAATTTTGTTTTTTCCTAAAGCCTACAATCCTGAATGAATTCAACAAATTGATTAGAAAAAGGAGCTATTCCTAAATAGAAATTATGAGCATGTTTTATAAACATCTTCAAAACATTGTCTGTAAGTATTTCTAATTCATCTATACAGCACAGGGCTGAAAATAGCCCTGAAACAGAGCTTCCACGGTCTCATTACATTTTTTGTCCCTTTGGTCACTTCAACTATCTGGCTTCCTCGCTTTATGAACAATGCAAAGGAAAAGAACACCTGGGAACCAGTGTGAAAGTTAATTTCAATGAAAAAATGACTATGAAAAGGATGAGTTTCCATTCATCTCCGTTTAGTGCACTTTAACACAGGCAGGTAGAAGTATTCCTGTCCTAATATCATAAAACGATAGAAAAATAATCTATTTATTTTATCCTGGCTGTGCTGAATAGACAAGGATAGGAGTCACTGTTTTCACACGCTGTCATGCTGCCACACACCTTTTCATTTCTGAATGTTGTTTTTTTTCCATGAGTCAGAAGAAAATTCTCTTCAGAAGTAAACAGCATGAGCAACTAATGTATGAACTATGAAGATGCCTGCAAAATTTCTCTTTAGATTAAAGCAAGCACAGGCTAAATTTCAAGGCATTTTCTTTCACTATGGTTTAGTGAAGAGATGATTTAGATGTCTAGCACAGAAACGTGCTAGACTGTGATAGATAAAAGATCAAGGAAGCCTTTTTTGTGAATATTACCAATTATTGTGCGCTAACAAGCTCTTAAAAACCTTCCCAGGAACTGCTGAAGTTTTAATAACTCAGAGGCAAGGATCATCATAGCTATAGCTGACTTTTAACAAACTTCTTGATATAATGACCCCAAACCCATCTCTTTAGATTCTCCAACCACAATGGCTATAACATACTCAGTCTAAAATGCCTGGGATGCATTTAATGTAGAAGACAGTTCAGGTGACCATATCCACTATTTTTAATGAATGAAAATGATTTAGTAAAGCTGAACAAGGTGACAGTGAAAATAAATCCTACAATTGCATCAAGTCCTTAAATTTGTTTATAGATATGACTATGATGATTCTTACCATTAGGAGGTTTTTAATCTATAATAACCATAACACTTTGAGAAGGCTCTCACATAACCAGTACTGTCAACTAACACAAAGCGTATGTGCAAAAAAGCAAACCTGAGTATACACGCTCAAGCTCCTTTGAGCAGGAGAGGAAACCAATCTGTCCACCCAGACAGATCGGAAGCACAGAACAGATAATACAACACATCACAGAAATAGGCAATAAGATGAGATAGTAAAAACCCATCAACATGCATCATCTGATCATGGCGTGGTGTCATCTCCCAGCTCCTATTAGCTCTTGCTACACCACTGCAAGTCCCAGACGCTTTATCCTGTTTGTAATTGCTGATGAGCAGTATTAAGGCCTCCATGCCTCAGCTCCTGTCCGTTCCACTTCAGTGCCCACCTATTAGGTTATAACTTTTATTTACAGCCTTGCTTGATGTGCTGTTCTACTAGTACAGCTGGAAATGGAGCAGGGCAAAGATAAAAAAGAAAAGAAAAAAAAAATTGAGCGTCCCTAATGGGCACTATTATTGCCAGGGCTGGGTGATTTATTATATTGCTCGAAGGCTGTTCTATCATCACCTTCCTGTTGGTGAGAGAGCTCCAAGAAGTTTGGATTTCTAATACAATGCCCTCCAGAAGTCAAACACTAAAGGACACCTTAAAAGTTCCTTGGCACACTAATGAAAAACATACCTCAAAGTTATTTTTATGGTATTAAACCCCTTCAATAGTATTTTGTGTATTTTTCACTCAGGAGCTTAACACTTCGGAGCAATTAAAAAAAATCTAATTAGTGGTGTACTAGGTCCTTTTGTCCTTACATAACACGAAGATTGATAAAAAATGATCACACAAAAGTGACAATTTCTTGGGTTTGGCTCTGGCTCAAATTCTGTGTACTTCTATTTCCACAGTTTGCCCTTTCTATAACTCCTAAAAGGCTGTTCTCTCGATTGCACAGATTCAGCCTCAATGCACTTAAGACTTCTGGCACTGCTACAACCACGCACACACCTTAGTCTAAGAGCATCAATAAACCTGAAACTTCAAAAAGGACCATAGACCTGCTTAACTGATTTGCTCAAACAAGGGAAGAATTGTTCGCATCTTCTAGAGTCAAATTTTAAATGAGAAAAAGCATAAAGCAATGAGACAAATACTGTAATCTTGTATTACACAAATACCACCACACCCATCTAGGACAGATATCCTCAGAAAATGTGGGCACTATAACTGAACACATAACTATACAAAATATTAAAGATGCACATTTCTCATGAATGCCTACTGAGAAATAAAGCACCTGAAAACCCGCTGACTTTATGGTTATAATGTATGAATTGATTGTATCATTACTGCACTTTATCTGCCTGCTTCTACTCCCCTCTCTACCGCACAATTAAAAATTAACTGAGCGCACTCACACAGTTTCACTGATTTTTTCCAGGTTTCTTCAAGATGCATGAAAACGTTTCAAAATCTGGCTGTTTAGAATTGCGTATTAAAGCATAATTAAAGTTGTACAGCAGAAAAAGAAGAGCACTATGCAACTTCATACTGCACTTTCACGACACGGGCACCCAATACAAATGGGAACTGGAAGCCCTACTGACTAGAGTAAGCCTCTCAGCATCTGCCACCAATCATCGCATTTCCTAACCATCAAGAAACAAATCAAGGTACGTAAGAAGCTCTACGCAAAGCCCCACAGTTCCATCTTTTTTCCTACAAAATCTTCAGACTGCTAGCTCTCAGAAACCTTTGAGGCATCACCCAAACTAATGATTACAAGGCTTTATTCATTCTTTTCATTATACTCCTTGTCCTATGGGCACACTTTGGAATAGAAATACTTTTTACTACAGCAATGATTCTGATGAACAGGAGGAGGAAAATCCCCACTATTTGGTGTCATAATACAATTTATCTGAACAGTTCCTCCAGCATGCAAGCTGACAAGTGCATGAGGTAAAAACCCTTTTTTTTTTTTTGTAAGAGAACTTCTTCTGTGCCCTGGCAGATTTACTGTTTTGATCTTTCTTCGGTGGTTACATTAATGCTAATAAAATATGAAAAGTTTATGTCTTCCTTAATATCCTCCTGATGGCAACCTGCATACAAGACAAGTAGGTCAAATTTCGAATTTTCTGTCTCAAATGTTGATATATGGCAGACTTTAGAGAAAAACTATGCTCGAAGAGGGGAAAAAAATTACACAGATGAATTCTACCACAATATTCTTCCTTCAAAGCTCTTCCAAGCAGAATAAATGGAGAATACTTACAGAAGAGAGGCTTATATGCAATGTGTAGTATTGACAAATACTGCTTGTATCACTCAAATAGCTTCCTAGGAAGGGACACTAAGCTGAAGTGAATGTAGTGTGAAATATTCACCTACATAGTCTGCTGCTTACACCTCAAGATGTCACGCTATTTCTATGTAATATTTTGTAGCAAATGTTTTCTTGTCGATTCCCATATTTATCGAGATTCCCAAATGCAAACTTCGGAAACATGGTAATTTATTTTAAAAACGGAAATTGGCTGAAAATTCAAGCTCTGGAGAAGGAAACCGTAACTCTGCGTAAAAGACTTATTAGTCTAAGGGACTACAAACAAAATATGCTGATCACTGAGCAAATAATGTAAAAAAAGTTGGCAGAAATTGAGGTAATATGAAATTGTTAAGTTTACTTGACTCAAGATGAAACTTGTGGCACCAAATTAAGTAGTTATCTTGATTTTCTTGCTAAACACACCAAAGGATTAACATAGAAACACGTATAGACTAAACATTACCATAAAACAAAAATAAGGTAGTTACTGAGCAAAGTTAGCCAACCATTTAATGGACACTTTCCAACATGTCTAGTAGCTGCACCTCCTTTATTCTACGGGGCTTTTACTGTTGCTATTAGACACTACAAATAGCAGACTTACTTGCTTCTTTTGCTAATCACAGGCACATTTAAAAAAAATATTCATATACTACTCTCACTTTACAGTATCTATAGCATCATAGAAAGCTTTTAAATTGCCCTGCAATGAAAACCAGAGTTAAACATTATAACAGCTAACATATAAAGAAAATACAATTTAATAAAACCATGAGCAAAGCAGCTTAGTTTGCAAGAGACAGAGTGGCAAACATTCTGTACTGGTTAGGTACACCTCCATGGCTACGTAGAGAAGAAAATCCACAGTCTTCCTATTCTGGAGAAGTTGGATCCAGTATCTTCCAGTGCCAAATCTGGAGAGTTCTTTGGCAAACAATACCCACAGCATTGTCACAGATTACCATGCATTACTGGAGAGGTCCACACTCTTACCGAGTGCAAGGTAATGTAGCTTCTCTCTAACCCTCCTTGACTGCTGGCCAAGCCAACTTGCATCATCACACATTTGCTGCAACGTGCATGTACGGAATAACTACAGTTCAGCTAAACATACAGTAACTTGAAATACTTTTTGAAAGAGCAACTTCAGAGGAAATTTACCTTAAACTCCTGAAAGAATAAGAATCCTTCCTCAAACAGGAATACCGTTCCTTTCGGCATGCTTAGTGAAATAGAAATGCAAATGTAGGGAAAAACTATTTTGGAAACACAGGCTCCTAGAACATTACCACTACCTAGATGCCTGGCTTCCCACAGTGGTGCTGGTGGAAAGGATCATATGAGCTCTCCTTAATCCACGCAAAACCAAAGTCTGAAAAAGATCCAAGCCAACTTGAGTAACCAGGTTGCCTGCCTGCTTGAGTGCTCACATGATTCCTTGCGACAGATCTGCTGCAGAACCAGCAATTTCAGCCTGGCAATGACCTAACATGTCACTACTAACACTAAGTCTGTGAGAGATTATCCATCTATATCCTACATGTAGAAATAAAGTCACCAAAAGGACCTAAAGCAGGGAAAATGTAATCTCAATGCAAGCATCAGCTGTCTATACTGCATCTTCAAATCAATATAGTCCAAACAGTTTTCTGCTCAATACTTTGCATTGAAGGGGTGGGTTTCCAGGACATTATCACAACCATTAAGACTGAAATCAAACCAATTACTCCTGTATGCTTTATGTCACAAAGATTAACTGAAACCATAGTGTATTTATGGAATTACATTTAACAGGACTCTGAGATGAACTATCTGCCATACAAATCCTTTTATATATACATTCCTGAGAGCAAAGCAACTGTTTGTTTTCATTTGGCATTTGTCAGATATAGTTAGTACCTGTGACTATTAACTATAACCATACAGCTATGTATCATGCAAAATCTAATTCCTTGACCCCCACAAAACACATACCTGAGTCGCAAGATCTTTTGGTTGGTGTGGTTAATGAGGCATGAGCTGTACCTGTGCATGGCCCACCTGGAAATAGAGGAGATCATATGTCTCAAAATACCTATATTTAACATTTACAGCCACATCAAGATTATACTTAGGAACATAAACCACTGAGGAGCACTTGTTTTTGGAAAGCACATATGGAAGTAGTCTACTATTCTAAGTATTTCTTTCCCAGACCAATCAGAGTATGCCTTGTGCTGAAAAAATAGATGAGAAGTTGGGGCAAAAAGACAAGTTAGGTTATACTTTATAAATATTACAAGAGGCAGTTTTAGGAAAATAAAGTCTGCAATTCTTCCAGCATTGACTAAGGTACCATTTATGTCAGAACAGAGCTAGAAATGCTCCTAACCAACCCACAAGTAATGCAAGGGATGAAGCAATTGCTTCCCTGGTGTCAACAGAAACCTTGTCACTGACTCCAGTGAGATAACAACTTTGCCCCCTATCTTGTTCTCATTATGCTTTCAAAGTGTAGTTCAAGTATATGCTAACAAACTCTTTCCATGTTTAAGGGTTTTTTTGGTGGAACTCTGAACTTCTGCCCACTCATCTGGTATCTGCTTGGTAGTAAATTGCTCTCTGGCTTTTTTCTTAACATGCATCACTGTTGAAGAGTTCTCCAGAGATCTTGTTAAAATAGCAACCAATTGAGTGTACTCAGAAACTTACAGTAAAAACAAATAAATAAGTAAAAATAAAGCCCACATGGTGAAGCCAAGACACATGGACAGTAGCATTAACAGTGGTAATAACACATCATAGCTTTGATAATTGGATATTACAAATTGGATGATGCTGGAAAGCCTGAAATTAAGTTAGATCTAGTAGAGTTTGGCTATCAAAACACCAGTAATCAAGTCTGCACTGGACTGCTGGTGATACAGCAGTACTATGCTGGCAATACAACAGAGCTTATGTATGACAGGATAACCTTTAACGTAAATTTTCATGCCCTGAAAAATACTTTTTCCCTTAATTTTGTTTTCAATCTTTGCATGTCTGGAAAGTAGCGCTTTGGCAATGTTTTTCTCTTTTCAAATATTTTCAAGCCTGGCCTGGTAGTAAACTGTTTCATTTTGCTTCTCTCCGAGATGCTCCTCCTTCCAGTTTGGCTTTCATTTCTGTTTCTCAGTATCAGGTCTTGGGTAACTTTGTCTACTCTGTAAAACTCATAGCATTGTACATTACAAAAAGAAAAAATACTCTGCAATTGGGAAGGAAAGACGTGAGTAAATTATTTTGGTGCATTTCATTTCAATGGACTCGGCAGCAAAGATTTCCTAAGTTTTACACTTCTAGTTTTCCAGAGAAGGACTGATAAACTTCTTGAGTTTTCCGTTCTCCCAAAAAGTCCCTCTGGCAACGTACAGCATTCCATAACTGTGCAACAGATCACCTTTAAAAGGGCGGTTACAAAGGCCAATGAGCCAGTGTTTGGACTGCAGGCAAACACTGAGGCCTCTCTTTAGGGCCCGGCCTGAGGTTAAGCAAGGTGGACAGGACATGGGAAACTACCAAACATAACGTAAGAGATTGCTGCATATGATCAGCAGCAGCGCAAGCAGCTGGCAGAAGTTACAGACAGACAGCGTTGCGATGGATGGTTAGATTTTGCAGGAGGGAGCTGGTGAGAAATGGCTGAACTCCACAGGTAAGTGGAGGGGACCTCTCTGCATGGGTCAAGCCTACATACGAGAAGAGCCACGGCCTGCTTTTGCAGTGAGGAGGCCTGGGAGGCCTGGGTAGATGCCTTCCCTGGCCAGCAGAAAGGCATCCCAGATGGATGGATCAAGCCCACTCCAGGCCTGACAGCACCAGCAAGCAACAACCGCTTTGCAACAACCAGAAATGGTCAAGTAAGCTCAAATTGGTTTTAGAACATATATTTTTCTAGGCCAGAATATAAGAAATAGGGAGTATTATCTTGATCAATCTTAGTAATACTATTGTAAAAGGCTCAAAAAATGCCTAGTCTAGAGTTTGCTGGAAAATCAATACTGCAACAGAACACTTACCAAGTTTTCTATTGAAACCCTTTGGGTATTCAAAAAATTACTCAGCAGGTATGTTAAGTCAATCTCAACTTCCAAAAACCAAGTATATAGTATTTGGTTTCAATATAATTTGTGTAAACAATATCTACAACAGGAAATGGAATGTGCCAAACTCTTCAACTGGGTGTGGAATTTCAACAAACTGAACTTAGACCACAGCTGCCTCTTAAGATGCAGCAGCTCTTTAAATAATTTCAGTTACATTGTCCCAGTTTTCACTGAATAGACACTGACAGGCATCATCACTGCGGACTATCAAATAAGACTAATCCTTTCAGTTATTGTACAGTAAATATTTACATTAGTTGATATCTTCACTATCTATCTAAATATAAGATCTTTTATTTCTTACTCTCTAAAGTACAATAACTTGGTATGTACTCTGCACTTGCCTGTGCCACGAGTTTTTCTTTTATTTAATCTTCCCTCATTAGGTATTACTTTCATATAGTTTTGATTTGTATAGCACAGCACCAGAGTTTCAACAAAGAGTATCTTGGGATTTGCAGTGCCTAATAACCAGAGAAGGCAGCGTGTCCTTTGCAGCACTTCCTTCTGCTACTGTTTTTGTTCCACCATTAAAAATGTCATGCATAATTCAGTACCATCTAGTATGGGCTTGACTGTGCAATTCTAGGTGGAAATTATTACATTGAATCTTTTGGTATACATAACAGTGAATACAGGCATCTTTGTATTATTTGAAACAGGGCAGTATATTTCCCACAGCTTTGACAAAAATTCTGCATGAAAGAAAAGGGAAGTTAAATAACAGTAGAACACCAGTCCTTCTTGGCTATACACAAAGATAGGCTTATAACTTAGCATGATTCAGGACATTTTTTTTGTGAATGAAGGTGCAGATATAAGCCTTTCAAGGGAATTTAACTGTGGTACACTTCAGTGCACAGTGAAAAGCCACACATGTCTAGGTTCTAACATAACCCACAGGGCTATAGCCTGTTATCCTCTCTGAGCACAAACAAGATTAAACCAGAAAAACAAAGGTATCTTTCTACTCTATATCCAATTAACAGATTAAACAATAGCTTCTGCTATGCTTCCAGTGTATGATTTCTGGCGTTTGCAACTCCTCTTCCAAACAAAAGCAGCCACTGTCCAGCAATAACATAAACCCAAGAGAAGACAATTAAAAATGCAAAAATAGTAAAAGCTACCGAAGTGATTAGGAGAATAGTGAAAATCACCAAGTTTGCAAATTCAAAGACAGAATTAATAAACAAAACAAGATCTTTTAATCTAAACATTATAATACATTAGAACAAAACGTCTTGTTAATGTAGCTACTGTGGTTTTGGCTTCCAATATCCCTGGCTTTCTGTAACTGTACTCCAAATACCAATTGGAAAAACAGGTTCAAAACCAGTTTCTCTGTTAACTCTCTAAAGCAGTAACATTTTATGTATTACTTATATTTTGCTACATATGTTAATATTGTTATTATTTACTATAATAAACTATAATAATTTATGTATGTTAAAACTGACTTTGAGAACGCCTTTCTGCATTGTCCACGCCCCTTCCTGAAAGATGGTAACACCAGGCAGGTACTACCTGTCCTGCAGGATGTACTCTGAGAGTCAGGACAACTTCTTGTTTCCCCTTCCTGAAGTCTTTTTAGAGTGAAGTGACTCCACCCTGTCAGAACTTCCTGTGCAGGAGAAAGTGAAACACTGTAGGGTTCTTGCTTTTCGAGAAAGTGCTGAATGTGAACCTAGAGTGTCAGGTGTCTTGCAACTGCACCTGGAAGCACTTACTGAGCAGAGGAAGAGATGAAGAATGGAGAGAAACCAAATCGTACAAGAGTATGAAGTTTAAGATTACAGTAATACACTGAAACAATTACAGATAACACAAAAACTTCAAGCCAGACAATGAATGAAGATGAAAAATAAGTGAAGGAGCCCAAAGCTCACTAACACTCAATCACTGTGACATAAACATATCTGAACGCTACTTTGAGCTTTCAGTACTGCGATGGTTCCTTCCTGGAAAATGCACACCAGCTCCCTGCAGGCAATGGGCTGGAAGAGGGTAACAAGCAAGAGCTGAATTTCCTTCGGCAGCAGCGTTGTAGTCAGGACAGGGTGAATTTCATGGCTATGTGCAACACAGGAAAGAATCCACCTTTGGAAACCTGTCCAAATCAGTAATCTAGTTGTGCATCTCCTAAATTGGTAGAGACGTAATCTAATTAATCTACACAATTGAGTTTGAAAACAGTCATTGATTACAAGCACCAATACATAAACAAACGGGAACATAAATCTTTAAATTCAGTCTGCACAGACAGAATACACTTTCTTTAAGGAAAAAAAAAAGCAAGAGAACTTTACAGCAGTTAAAAACTGCTTATTTGCTGCAGAAAGGGTAAGATGCATGATTTACGTGATGTTATTACTAAATAGATAAGAGTATTATATCACATACAAGCATATACTTTTAAAAACCTAGTTTAAAAAATCTGCAATTATTTACTGCTGTAGATTTTTATCTATAGGAAGCTTTTACAGAAGGAAATGAAACCTGGACCACTCTGAATGGCTGGTAAATTGAAGAAAAAATAACGAAGTAAACAGAGACAGGATTCAGATTCCATTTTTTTCCCCTGCTATTGTCTTACTCCTTTACCTGCTGCTTCTCAGTTCCTCATTTGTAAAAGAGACATGATACTCTCCTACTTTGGAGTTCTGAGTTGAAGTGTAAAAATGTCCTGTTGAAACTGGAAGTTAAATTTCATTTTTATACATAATTTTTTTGTAACCTTCATAGCTGCGCAGCTCTAACCCATGTTTTTCTTACATGACCATGTTTCTGTTTCACACTCCATGGGGTCCTTTCACTTTATTAAATGGGACCCTGGGATACACTGACTACTCTGCAGTGTGAAGCGACTATAAATCAGACGGAACAATTAACAGTGGTACTATTCTGCTGGTCCTCATTATGTTTCAAAATTATCATGCCACAGACGTGGAAAGCAGCATTCATTTCATAAATCTGTGTGCCGGATCTTTGCTTAAGATGTTAGGAAAACCAGAAATGTTCTTTAAATGAAACTGGGACTCTCATGCCATGAGGACAACGAAGGGGACACTTCTACCAGACATTGTTTTGTTCAAATTTCTAACTGCCTGTATGTTCTGTACCGGCACCTAATACTAGGTTTAACAAATACTTTGTCAAAAGACAACTCAGATAACCCACAGCTCAATATGGTTTTATATTTGAAAGCATTCTTGCAAATTCCCAGTGAAAAAGTGTTTGCACTGACACTAAAAAATTATGTATTTGTGATGAATAATCAAGAAAATCCAGGTTTGATGATAATTCACAAGGAAAACTGAATTACTCTTAATTTTAACATTATAAACAGTACCAAAAGCTATTTTTACAGAGCAACTAATGAAAACAAGGCTAAAAGAAAAATCCTTTAAGATGTAAAACATCTTTTACTATTATCTAACTTTAAACAAAAACCCTGAGAAAATAGCTTGTTCTTATTCTGTGGCATAGAAATCCAAAGACGATTGCAATACCAAAAAAGCAGCCAGGTGCTTATTCTATATTAAGGTGTCCTCTCTTGCTCTGATACAAGACACACAAAATTGAGTACAAAAGGAAAGAAGACAGGACAATCTTGTGAGTTGATAAGGAAAATTAGAATTCTTCATCATCACCATGACCTAGCTGCAGCTTTCTCAGTTATGTCTGGGTACAAGTTTAATTGCAATATTAAATCATGTGGGCCAGGTAGGCTAGTTTTGTAGCTTTACCAGTTACTTCATTCTTCTGGATCAAAGAAAAAAGTACAAACTGGTATCAGAATAAATCAGGTTAGTAACAAAGCAAGTTATTTTCTACAACCATCTGTGACAAGCAAGACAAAAAAAGGCAGCCAGCTTTGTCTGTTTATACATTTAAATACTTTATAGAAGTGGGTATACACATAACTTTCAGTCAGAGATGAGCCAGAAACTAAAGTTTCTGAAAGCCAGAATTAGAAAAAAAAAAAAAAAAAGTACAAAACTCATACTGCAATGACAACAGAATTCTCAAAGCCAGGGCATTTAGAAAAGTATACAATGGATAGCATCCAAGGGTAATTGTCATTTAAAAAAAAAAAAAAAAATCACTGACCTTACTTAAAAAGCACAAAATGCAAGTAAGGATATTCACAATAATAATTCAAAACATGAGATATTTTCAGAGCATGCACAGGAAAGCTGTCATCTCTAATTGACAAACCCAGGCAAAATGCAGAAATTGTGAAGTGTTATCAGCTGGTAGAAACCTTTTTGCATTGCATCAGAGAGAAGGCCATTCAACAAAAAAGAAAGAAAAGAAAGGATGCACTTCCTTATCCATTTTTTGTAAAGTTACGCTGAAAAAAACAGACATAAGATTAGGGTTTTTTATTCAAAAGACAGAGGAAGTATCATTACATTCTAGTACTATAGCCTACGTGGCTTTTTACACAGTCACGCTTCAACAAGCTGTGAACACTCGAAAGGTGCAGTAGAAAAAACAATCTCTCACTTGTCTGCCAGAGTGCATCTGTTTGGTGCATCTTTGTCTCAGATGCAGTACCCTTCACATGCAGAAAGTAACTTCAACAAAATAATCAGGTTTAATTCATTGCTTGCAGCATATGCAAATGCTTAAGAAAATAAACAACGCTTTAAAGCATTCTTCAAACTTGTCTTGCAAATTTAAGTGTTTGTGATAAACTAATGATGTTTTAAACACTTAGCTTGATATGCAACAGTTCAAATTCCGGAGCAAAAATTTACAGACATTCAGTCCTTAGAATTCATATTTAGGCATCTAAAATCCAGCACACACAGAGGGCAGGTGTGGTCAGTGATCATCACCTTCTTTCTGGCTTTTTTTTTTTTTTTGACATTTACAGCAAGATCTCAGATCTTTGTGCATCTTCTTATAAAGGCTTCGATGTAGAAATGTACAGTATTTAATTGTTCTAGAAACATCAGATATTCGTTTTGTCCTTTTCCCAGTTGTGGTTCTTGCTATTTCAAGGAGGCCAGGAAGAGTTAAGCACATAATTAAAATAAAAGCATGTCAACCGAAGCTAAGAACTACTGAAATATCAAATCTGATCCAGCTGCCAGAGTCGGAGTTGTTCACATTGACATTTCTCCTGTCACATAACACCACAGTTAGTTTTAAACCTGCACAGCGTCAGCTTTAGGTCTACTCTCACAGTGACAGAAAAATAATGACAGCTCCAAAGAAAGCAGTGAAGGCCTGAAACTAAGCAAAATTATTCCCTGTGCAGCGTGACCTTTTCTTTACCAAAATACATAGAAACTTCCTTAATAAGCTGCTTTTTTTTTTTTTTTTAAAGAGTGCTGTTACCTAGAAGTAGAGGGTAAGAGAAGCAAGGGCCATTGTCAAATCCCTTTTTTCCTGTCTGTGAAAAATAAACAAAAACCTGTCCACCGAAAAAGAAAAGGAAATCTTTGACAGAGCAACTGGCTCATATGGTGACTGACACTGAAATAACTACCATTAGGATGTCCTACATGAAGAAAGGAGACAGAAAGGAAAAATTAGAATAGATTAAATCTATACAAGAAGTTGAACAGAAAAACTTATCTTCACATAAAGCAGCAGAAAAAAATTAGACTGGTTTAACCATCTGATAAGAAACAGATCTTTAAAATCCACAGCAATCCAGACTTAGTAAACCTATACCAATATCAATGTACTCCTTATCTGCAAAAGTTTAGAAAGTAAGTTCAGAAAACTTACTGCAACTGATGAGACCTGAAGATTCTGGATACACAAAGGCCATTCAAGGAGCATATGCGGGGAAAACCCCCCAAATTCTTAGAATGTCCCCCCCCCCAAAATTGCAACAGCATTTTTAAAATATTGGTAATAAGAAAAACTTCCTAAGAACAAAACATATGTGAAGGAGGAAAAAAAAAAGTGCTGAAGCCTGAATCAGTACCTCCGGGTGTAACTCTTTAACGCATTTTTGTTGATTGCAACTGTAAGACTCAGAGCTACCTTTCATCTGCTTGGGGGAGACATATTCATCCACAAAGCAGCCACTGGAGAGGTGATGGTTCAGAACTGAGCGTGGCAGGAGATGGAAAGCCACTACATGTAAGACTCTTGGGAATGTAAATGCAACTCTCACAGAAAATCAAAACAGTAACAAACTAAAAAAAAAAAAAAAGCAGAAATACTTAAATACTTGAATATTGTCAAACTGAACTCCTGCAAAACCTAGTCCAAAGAACTTTTCTCCTGTACCATTCATTGTGTGTTAAAAAAGGAAATGGCCACCTAAAAACAAGTCCAACGCCCCCAACCCCCCCCACTTTCTCTGACACAGAATATGAATCTTGCCGCATGAGATTTCTATGGTTCTCTTCAGCTGTCGTAACACGAATGGAATCTGTTAATTGCCTAAATGACTTGCTGCAATTCTGTCCAATCTGTTTACCCTACAGACTCAAGTACTATGGCAAATGCCTTGATGTGAGAGTCTCCTCAAAAGCTTGAAAGGGATGAGAGGCGAGTGGAATGTACCATGAGAATCCTTCCTGAGTACTCCAATCTTTCCACACTTTGATAGGGATTACCATAACGATCCCATACATTGATTCCGGGAAATTACCACAATTCTATTCAGAACAGCACACAGCTGTACATCATCACACAGCACTGCAAGATATCAGTCTTTGAAGAACACAGCAGTAATGAGAGCAGTGCATGCTCTATAGAACTTGCTGCAAAATAAATAAATATTGAGCAGAAAAAGGCACTTCAAAATTAAAATCAGAAAGACATTTAAAGTTCGGGCATTCTTTATTACGGGAAAGAATCTTCCATGCTGAGGCCATTATCCATCAGAAAAGCTCCATCTGTGTATAATTATTTCTGATAAATGATATTAAGCTTCATTAGAAAGGTAGCAAGGATGTGAGAGAAGACAGAGAGTGCTCAAGCTGTAAATAAATCTCTCTACTGTATTTCACTTAAAATCACCCCAGCAGGAAGTCATAAAGAATTTTTTTTATAGGTAATATTTTCAAATGCTCTGCAGGCTGTGCTGTCTAATATCCATCACCTTCAGTATACATTCACAAGCTTGGAGCAATTCAGGATGAAGGACACTATTTAATTTCCTTCCCTCCTTCCCATCCCTTTAATCACCTTCCCACTTACCCCCAAGTCCTTCTCAGCCACAACAGAAACACTTTGTTGTAACACAATTTAATTCCTAACTGAACAAATTTTCAGAAAGTCTGACCCAGTAAGCACTGGAGAAGCACCTTGTAACACCAGCTAGTAGATCCTGGCAGAAACCAGCAGAGGTGCTGAAGCCCCCTGACCTGTGAAGACCCAAACATGTTGCTGAAGCACAGTGTTTTGCTGAATTGTCTAGGAATGTTGTTTTAAGGCTTTGTTTTTACAGCAGACTACAAGTGTCCCCTGAAGAAGTGCTGGACAGAAGGAAGAGATGATGGGTGGTCAGCAGCAGCTGTGTATGTGAAGAAGAGATAAGAGTTGTATGGCAAGTTTACTCTTATTAAAAGAACTGGTAGTAGAACATTCACATTTGAACCCTGCTGTATTTCTGACAACACTCTCACACACAGAAAACAGTAACTCAATTTAAAAATTTTACTTTAGTTGGTCTAATGAAATACCACAATCCCAAAATGGCACTTTGTGCTTTCTCCACAGCCAACCTGCATAAGTAAAAAGAATATATACGTACCTGTCCACATAACTGTAAACAGAATAAATACTACAACTCTGCAAAACCATCCTATGCAAAGAGTTAACACAACTGAAAACAAGTGTAGCCTAACAAAGACTTTTTTTAGCCCTAGTGCTTTATCAGCATTGTTATTTCCAGCAGTAACCTCAACTTTGAAGAATCGGAGTAGCTCTGGCAGATTGCCTACTAAAAAATGAGCATGTTTTTCTTTCAGTGTGTACATCTATTTACCAGCCACAATGTAAACTTAGCTCAAGAATAATTCTTTCTATAAAGCATCCTCTAAAATAAAGCTACAGCTGGAGGAAAATGAAACTAAAAATTAGATATTTGAGCTTAAGTTGTAAAATGCAGATTTTTAAACTCAATATATTAGACAGAAGATGAACTTACATAGAGGTTTATCTTAATTTGAAAGATGACTTTATCTCACTGTGTTTGCTAATCTTTAACATCTTATCTTACACTCAGGGAGAGTTTTTGCCTGACAGAGTTCAATAAAGAAGGGTCATGAAAGAAGAGATGGATTACCACATGAAACCCAAGTTTTATGCAAGTAACCAACAGCAGTCTAGACAAACGTGTTAGAATTAGTGCTACGTTCAACTGCAATTGTTAAAAACAAAAATTCAAATTTCACAAGATACCAATGTTTAACCTAGAATATATGTATTAATTACCAGTAATGTGAAAAGGATTTTCCAAAAATGAGAGTGCCGCAAAATCGTGATTACATTGTACACTTCAGTTCAGACAGCTATACAGTTAGCTAGAAACTCCTGCAACCCCTTTGAATTTGTTCTTTGGTTAAGATCATCAATGTCTATTTTGTGAGTAACTTCTAACCTCTCCCTTTGCTCTGAAAGACAAGTCACTCACTTCCAAAGGGAGTCAGTGAAACATAAGCCTGAGAACAAAGCTAAATGTTTACGCCTCCTCCGCTGTCATTTAGGACTCGTGCACTTACATTCCTCTTTGCTTGGTGAAGTTACATTCAGTTCTGTCAAAAGTTGCTGGTTGGAGTTAGCGGCCTGCGTGGTTAGAGAGGTATTGCTGTTGTCACTGTTCATTTCTCCAGAGAACAAATCTGACTGGCTGTTGCTTGTGCTGGGAGTAGAGTCATCGTCTGGCTGCTTCTTCTGGAAATCTATCAAAACCAAGATTTCATATGTCATCCCACTTGCTCAATCTAATCATCCAATTTTCTGCAAAACACAGCCTTCCAGCATAACAAAAATAACCCCAAATCCCTAGCAGAAGTATCATCATTCTGATCGTTTGTATATCACATACAACACAAAGAGTAGCCTTCAAGTTTTCACTTCAGATTTAAAAGATCTTACAGGTTTTTTTAAGGAATAACAAACATTTTCAAAACTGCACATAATTCTCGTTTCCCCAGCCCTTCAAGAGCATCCAAAGCTCACCACTGCTTATATCAGTATACAGCACATGGCATCAGTTTTTAAATAGTTCACTCAAAACACATATGAAAGCACAAAGAAGCAAACACTGGAAGAAGGAAGAACTAAGGCATGTAATACAAGTAAAAGGAAATGTCATACTTCTCTAAAAGCAGTACTTCGCACCTCTGTTATATACAATCCCACCAGTAACAGCTCTGGCGAAGCTAGCGTAGACAGCATTGGTTCCAGGTGGGGATGGGGGAGCTGGTGAGGGATTGCCTTTGCATCACTTGTTTGATAGGGGTTTGGGGTGGTTTCTCCTTCCTTTTTCCTTAACTTACTCTAACACTGGTATTAAAAGTTGCTCATCGGTATACGACCACAGAATTAGATGTGGAAGTAAATACAATACTTTAAAGCTATGTACAAACATAGGCTGCAAAGGTTTCTTTTTTCTTTCTTTTTTTTTTTCTTTTTGGTCAGCAAGTGCCAAGTCACACTATGTTTCCAAACTGTCCCCATAGTCCAAATTCCACATCTTTGATAGATACCAACTTTAGGCTTACCTTGCTTTCAAAGCAGATTCAGGTTTGAGGAGAAATAGTCTTTCCCTTTTTAAGTGCAAATCCTCCCTTGAGGGTTTTTTTTCCCAAAACCCACAGTCCTGATACTTGATTGATTACAGCATTAGTCTGGGTTCCTACCAGCTATGGTACTGGATTTCAGTCCAGCATAGCTCTGCCACTGGATGCCCCCAGGGTTCACCCCTCCCAGCCAAGCAGATTTTGGTTTGCTGAACACCCAGTTACTCTCACAACGCAAAGGTGCCTCTTCCTTGTATAGAGACTGTTGCAAATAAGTCCATCACCTTGTGGTATTCCTAAATACAATTTTTTTTAAATGTCATTAAAAGGCAGAATTTATTGATTATGCAAACACATACATAAATCAGTATTTGGTTGCTTGTTATTATGCTGTGACAGAGAAGAAAACAGTGCAGTCCATAAATATTTGCAGATGATGACGTGTTAGAAATATGGGTCGCCAACATGACTTACTGGGATTAGGAAGCACTACAATCAAACAGTCCCTAAATGCTGATTTAGGATTTAAGTGATTTGCCAGAGAAATTTAAGCTGTAACTTCTGCTGTGGAAGAGTCAGCCAGAAGTTCAGCTTGGTGAGGAACAAGCTCAAAGCCAGGGAGGAGGAGGAAGGAGGCATCAGATGGGAAATCATCCACCTCCACAACACAGCTGTGAGAAAACAGTGGGATGCTTGTCAGGAATGAGTTACTGGACCCAGGAAGACATCCTATGCAGGCCTCATTACTTATCAATAAAGTTTCACCCAAGTTGGGCTCCCGAATGTTATTAGTGTGTTTGTGCAATCAAGAAAGCTTCACGCAATTTGGATTCCACATCAGCCACAATCAGACAGCCAGCCGCAGCAATTAGAACTGGAGCCACCACCCCAGAAGACACTCAACTCTTCACACCTCTACTGAGGCCGTAGTCCTGACAGAAGGGTAGCTCAAAGCTGTAGATGTTTTGAGAACCACCTATCTATAAATAACCAGTACAGAAAATAAATGTAAATCTCACATGTTGCCTGCAAGTATAAGGAGGCCTACAATGATGGTAAGTTTTATGTGAGACTGCATCCAGGGCACTGGATAGAAGGAAAGCCACGTTGTATGCATGCATCAGGAACGGGAGAAGCTCCATTTTCAAGGAGCAGAGGAAAAATAATGGTTACACTCAATATTAATCAATCTATAAAATGCATTAAAAAAAGAAAGTGTAGTTACACAACAGCAATATATGCTATGAAATATAGTAAAATTCAGCAAGTAAAAAATTCTCAGGCAGTGTATTTTTTTCTAGTTAGCTGCAAATACTTTACTGAGGCTGTACTAGCTCAGGGTCATCCACAAAAGGCATCTACAGAGAAACATTTACAAAATGATCTATATAATAAAAGCCCTGACAGTCCTATAATGACAGTATGCTAAGTACCAGGGCTACATCCTTGTCTCCCAAAGCTGAAGTTACAGAGCACATTGACCAAGGTGGTTTGGTTTTGGTTCTTTGTTAGCGTTTTTTGTTTTTCTGTTTGTTTTTTATGGGTGTGAAAAACTACCCACTTCTGAAACCTATTGATAAATTCTCCAACTTCAAAGAGAGCATAAAAGGCTGTCAAAAATGGTCATTCACTGATGGCATTTCCCAACAAGTGTACTAGTGAAACCATTCAGAGCTGTCACACAGCACAATCCACTGTGGCAGTTAAATGCTCTTTGCCTTCATGAATCCAGGCCCTCGTATTCAGAGCTTACTTTTACTCAGACTACAAATCAATTAACTTTCAAAAAAGTCCTCTTAGCCTGCTCAGTTGTGTGGAATCTGAGAATATCTTCCATCCCTGCTTTTTAACCACTTTTTCACTGCAGACAAGAATATGTGAGGAAAGTGTTGGGACTGCTGATCTCAAGCGCCTGGGACATGCCAACTGTAACTGAAGCTGTATTACTTACACTACAGCAAACTAAGAGTTGCCTTAGTAATGTGGTGTCAACAGCAACATAGGAACTATTCAGTAACACAGTTTTGGGCGACACAGTGTAAGAAGCACACTGAGGTGCTGGAGTGGGTGCACAGAAGGGCAACGAAGCTGGTGAGGGGTCTGGAGAATATGTCGTATGAGGAGCGCCTGAGGGAACAGGGATTGTTTAGCTTGGAGAAGAGAAGGCTGAGAGGAGACCTTGTTGCTCTCTACAACTATCTAAAAGGAGGT
Organism: Coracias cyanogaster; assembly: GCA_033124195.1. Lineage (NCBI taxonomy): Eukaryota > Metazoa > Chordata > Aves > Coraciiformes > Coraciidae > Coracias > Coracias cyanogaster. The sequence continues at coordinate 64,077 of JAVSBS010022873.1, read as the reverse complement.
TGTAGTGAGGCTGGTGTTGGTCTCTTCTGCCAAGTAACTAATGACATGACAAGAGGTAATGGCCTCAAGTTGCGCCAGGGGAGGCTTACACTGGATATTAGAAAGAAGTTCCTTACTGAAAGCGAGGTTACCCATTGGAACAGGCTGCCCAGGGAGGTGGTGGAGTCCCCATCCCTGGAGGTTTTCAAAAAACGAGTAGATGTGGCGCTTCGGGACATGGTCTAGGGGTCAGGGAGACGTTGGGATGAAGG
>JAVSBS010022873.1:10916-62978 GCA_033124195.1 Coracias cyanogaster | reverse complement strand
GCAAGACAATCTTTTGTCCATGAAATAACATTGCTAATGAAAGCCATTACCTTTTCAGCTTCTGATTCTAACTCATAAACCAGAGATGCCACACAAAAATCACATTGACTGCACAGAACTACAACCCCCTGGTACATTCATTCACTTACTTTTACCAAGTGAGCAAGCAGAAAGAGCCCATCTTCCCAATATGTTAATTTTATTCATTACCTCAAGATGAAACTAACAAATATTCAGAATGTCCAACCTCTTCCATCACCTAAAATGCTCCAAATTCTGTGAGACAAAAAAAACCTGTTCCAATTCCAGTATTTACGTTACTTTAACCATCCAAGATAATACCGAAGGAAATATTGAGTCCTCAACTTTTGCTTAACTGCAAGGGGTCTGTAACTAAGCAGGGAACAACCCTTCAGCCTCTAGTAAGTAACTTCTGTGACTAAAGCCAGTTGAAACTTGAGGTAAAGGTGAACACAAGCAATATCAATGCATCCTAATGCATTCTATTCTGAAAAAGACAGGCATGTCAAAATATTACATGAAATGCATTAATAACAAGCCAGAGCTTGTTCTCATTTGCACTCATGCTATGGTATAAGAAATAATAAAATTTATGGAACTCCTAAAGGGCCTTAAATTTGGCTGATTTTAAGGGTCAAAGTTACAAACACTTACTATTCTCTGGTCTGTAACAGAAGTTTTCATTAATAAGAAATTAGTTCATTCAAATAAATCATGGATTTTGCAAAAAGTGTCAGAGTACATAGCATGCTAAGCGGAGAAAATTAGAGACTTTAAAGTAATTATTTGGGTTGAAAGTCAATATTATACCACTCCTTTATTCTTCAGTCTTACAGCTCCCATAACTTGGCTGTGTGAACTAGCAAAAAAGTTATTTGGAGAGTGTTTGCTTCTTATGCTGCATTAAATGTGCAGTCTGCACAATTTTTATTAACAGAGCATCTTGTTCTTTTATAGAGCATAAATTAATGTGTTGGTGTCAAATCAAATGTCTACTAATCCATTAGTATCCCAACATACACGAGAGACTTTTACCTTACTCTAATCGGAGAACAGTTCCATGCTTGAAAGAAAATGCATTTTTAAAGTACTCTGTGGGAAGTAACACAAATATTATGAAACTGCCACAGTGAAATGTTTATTTTACGTTATTGCATCTTTTTTTTTTTTTTTTCTTCATATGCCTGGAAAAACAGTTCATATATGACCAGGAAATAGTACTGCAGGTCTAAAGATTTTATTTATTTATTGAAAACTCTTCACTGGACTTTTCTGATTCACAGCTTACTGAAGGCATTTCAAGTGTCACTGATATATATAACTACATTTTGCATAATAAATCTGTGTGAAATGGATAAAACATTTCCTTTAAGTAGATGTATGAATGCAATCTCAAGTTCCAATAATGGACTGGCAATAAAACTCCAGTTGGTAGAAAATTTTTTGTCTTCTTTTTAAATAATACAGAGACAAAGATGCACTATCCCACTTGCATAATAAACACAGATATCCTCCCTTCAGGGGAGTGCACCATAGAATCTGCACAAGCATTTGTATTAGGAGAATACAACCAAGGTCATAAAACAGAATCAGGAGGAAGTACTGTACAAAATTATATTTATAATATGTTAACATATACCTATATATTTAAAGGTATTTATTAATACATCCACAATAAAATGGCAACAACAGGTGGATGAACAGAAATTGAGACTGGAGAGTATGAAATAACTAAAGCAGTTTATTCTTGTATGAGCTATCAGCAGAGCTCATCACTTTCACAGTTAAGCACAAAGTAGAGGGAGAATTAACAAACTAAGAAAAATATTAGAAAGATGATTTTCTATAAAACTGAACTTTATTTAAAATTGTGAGCACATGTGCTACAGGACCGTGAGAACATGGCTGCAGTTACATGTATTTATCATTCAAGAATTAGGATCACATTACAGAGTAAAACTGCCATGTCTGTAAAATTACTGTAATGTTTAACATCATCAAGGTTTTTTTGTTTCAGGTTTTGGTGGGGTTTTTTGGTTGGTTTGGTTTTCAGTTGGTTTTGGGGGTTTGTTGTTGGGGTTTTTTGTGTGTTAGTTGTTTTGGGTTTTTTTGTTAAGGAAGTCTGATGATGTGTTTGGAGGTGATTTTCTCTCAAAAAAGATATGAAAGGTGACTTTCCGTAACAGGCCGCCTTTCTCCTGGCTCTGTAAAAATTATTCTTCCCCATAGCTACACAAGAAGCTCCAGATTTGACTACCAGATTTTGCCTATTATTTAGCAAGAGAATTAATTAATAACTAATAAACAAAGGTTAGAATGACAACAAGCATGACATTATTACAGATGACCTTCAACTTAAGATCTAGATCATTAATAAATATATACGCAAACATCTTTTTATGGATAAGAAATGCAGTTTTGTATAAAAGCAAGTAGAAGAATGTACAGTAACTCTATTAACCAGGCTTGTAACACCTTATATGACTTCAGTGAAAGAAACTGACATTTTTACAACACGTGATGGCACCATCTCTAAAGTAGTTACAAAATCCTGAATTGATAAAAAAGGACTTTCATTATAATCTACAAAATTATCCTCTGAGAGCGGCTTCTGCACTGAACAAACACTCCTTGCTCTGCCTGATAACAGCCATTTGCTTACTGTAGCTGTTTCAGTACTGACCAGGAACAAGGTCACTGAAAATCCCTGTAAATAACATTTTAAAAACTCTTGTGTCACATTTCCTATTGTTACTTCAAGTAGCACGCTTACATTATTTCAACTAAAATGTCATTATTCCATAAAACACATCAACATAAAGAAGAAAAAATATTACTGCCTGTCATCACAGGACCCAAAGTGTTGAAGCTATGAAGAGTAAACTACTATTTTAACAATCCACTTCAAATTTCCTGTTAGCAAATCCCCCAGGTTTGCAGTTAGCATTCATACTCCAATTCATTACAGAGCATAGAGGGTGAGAAAGTACTAAACAAGGGTACTATTACATTACAAAACCTAAAACCAGTGAGGGGCTAGCAATACAGCACCTGCATCTGACAGTGGAACTAGGAAATTAAGACAATTTATTACAGAACTAATTGATACTCAATGGATTCTTGAATTGTATCAAAGGATACCGGTAATAATCAAATCCAAGGGCAGAGCGTGAACTTTAAACAATCTATGGAAAACAAAGCGACCACTCCTTGATCATGACTCCAAGAAATATTTTATTTTTCAATTATATGTAGAGCAGGAATTAATTAGGAAGAACATCTACCAAAACAGACCACTAGTAAAACGCCAGCTGAGTGAGCAGTTTGCCATGGACTCTCACATGCTGCCACTGCAAAAGATGGCAATGACAATAACTTGACCAACTCTAGCAAGAAACAAGGAAAGAAGCTCCGGTACTCATCAGCCACAAAAAGTAAACGGATATGACATTATGGAATTAGTCTGTAAATATAACTGATTGCAGCTATTTGAAGCAACCATTGGGCACTTAAGGAGAACAATCATTTAACATGATCTGTGGGTAATACAACAGTGGAGATAATAACAGAATTAAATATAGAAGAGTTTTGGTTGTGGTTTTTTGGGTTTTTTTTTAATACCTGGGGAAAACATCTAGGCAGCTGTGATCCAAATAATTTATTCTAAAAGATGACTTTGAAAACATGTAACATGAGCACTTAAAACCAGACAAGACAAAATTCTAGAAAATACTCAGAAGTGTTTAGAATCAAGAGCAGCACACAGCCTACTAAAACCACAGCTCCGCCACTCTCCTAAACTTCCTTATCTTTATCTCCAGAATTTTTTTAGTACTAGTACCTCCTTATGAAGCTGAAGAAATTAGTATGAAATGTACCATTTCAAATCAAAGTCACAGATGATACATCAGAATTTATGCTCCTAAAGGGGGAGAAATATTCATTTTGATGAGAAGAATCTGATCCATAAATCCATAAACCAGGCACTCTGCAACAGCAGTGAGTCATATGAAGTAAACTTCTTGAGGTGCTTTTGTAATAAATGAAAGATCTTGAAAATAGGACTGTTAACTGATAGAAATCAAATTTAATTACCATTCATATTTATTGTGGACACTTCATTCACCAGGCACATAGGAATTAATATTGTTTTAGCAAAAGAAATGTTTCAATTAGCTTCTCTTGTACTGCAGCTATCTTTCAAGTCACCTTATTGTGCCCTTTCCAATACTTACGAGAGAACCCTCCAATTTCAAAATGCATGTCTATTATTTTTTAATTAACTCCTCCAGTCTAGTTTATATGGTTCCAATTAAAGTGAAAGTTTGCCTCATTTTCTGTAATAAATAGTCACATTCATAGTTCAAGCATTCCCAAATATCTGACTAGATTAAAAATCATCAGGATTTTCACAAGGGATAAAAGAGAGAAAATTGAACCTTTCTAGCACTAAGCGGCAAAATCTCTCCTCAGTTCCCTCTCCCTCATCTCCAGCTAAGGTACCTTAATAACTATGATGAAAATTCTCAAAACATCCCCTAGAATTACTCATTTATCAAATTCTTTTGCCTCATCTCCTTTGAAGATCCCCAAAGCAGAGCTAAAGACCATTCTGGAAGAGAAGGGGGAACAGGCACTCTTATTTCCTGGCCTCACTTCCCCACAGCCAACCCAACTTCTTCAAATGTATGTGTGGAAATATTTTATCGCTATTTAGGTTTTACCACCAAAGCAATGAATGGCAAGATGAAGTATGAGGGATGAGCTTCTTCCCACTCTTCTGAACTTTTCTGGAATCTGGAGCTTCCTGTAATAAGTATGTGCCTTTCATATGCAGTAGCTATAGAGAAAAGTGTGGAGAAGAAACTTGAGGTCTGTCAGGCTTTAGTTGTGGGGGGCAAAAAACTCTGCAATGGGTAGAGTGTATATGAACCATTTGTGCCTGCAATAATCTACAACAGTATGAAAAAAACCAGGTCATGTTTTAATCACAAAAGTGAGAAAGTTCACTGGAAATGCTCACATTTTACTAACTTCCCAAAGGAGTCCAGGAGCTTAAGGGCATAGCTGTAGTCTTCTACTCCCCATCCCCTCCATCCCATTCTGTAATCACACAGAAATGCACCAGCAACCTGCTGACAAAAAACTGCAGAAGTCCAAGGACCAAGGAAAGGAAAGTTGATTTAGATTTTTTAATCTAAAAGGTCAAACACAGCAAACTCTCACTAGATGCACTTGCTGCAAACCACTGCATTACATTAACTTCTGACTATGAAACACTACGGCTCAGAAACCCGACCCCAACTTAAGCACTCTTTGCTTATTTTCAGCAAACTTGAAATACATATATTTCTTTCCCAGTCTTTCAGAAACAAAAAATATGAATATGCACAGATATCAAAGAGTTGCCTACATGAAATAAACATTGCTTAGGCCTCTCTGTGAGCAACAAAACATGCTGAAGTTAAGAAAACTTTTTTATTCCTACTCATTAAAATTGTCTTCTAGAAGAAGACAGTAGAAACATTGAATTCAAGCCAATGACGACACACATTTTCATTGTTAGCCAGTTAAAGCCAAAGAAAATAGCAGGAGCACATCTCAAAATTTGACATCAGTATAAAACAGCTGCAAAAATAAGCATCTAGTGAGTTCATATCTAAAGCTTATGGAAGTTTTTTTTGAGGTTTTTCTTACAAATGTTATTTCAATATGTAGATGCTTCTTTGTTTTCTTTACATTAAAGGAAGTGTAGAAAAGGAAAAGGAATGGAAAAACTTCTCTCCTCAGAATTATGCCTCCCTGTCCCCCCAGTGGAAGAGATGGATATATACACTTCTCCTCGGCTTACTTTTACATAGCAAATACAAAAGCATCTCTTGTGATGATGAAGTAATCCTTCAGTGATGATCTCTTATGATGAAGTGATCAGTGTTGCAGGATCACTCCTGAAACTGGATGAAACACGTACTCTTGTCTATGTCTTAATATGGAAATAATGAGAATGAGAAATACAGAAAACAAAAGTATGAGAAAAAAATGATCCTTTTGTTTCTCATATCCATGATTTGTGATTTGATATAGTCTGACTTCTTGTGCTACCACTTGCAAGTTACTGGAGATGAGAAAAATAGCTTTTGCCAGTGCTGTTTCCAGAGCTTTGGGTTGCAAATGGTTGTCATTGGGCATAATAGATCTGGAATTCCTTAAACAGGAGTCTTTGCTAGCAAAACATAAATCTCTAAATCAAAGAAGCGACGTGCTAACCTTGAACAACACATTAATTAAATGCTGGTAACACTGGGATCCTGCACATGAGAACAGATTCTGTGGCTAGTCTTCCATGTTCCAAGTTTTGTTTCTTTTGTTTTTGTTTCAATTTAAGTGTCATGGCCATGGAATTAGGACTCCTACTCATGGAAGGGCCCCAGCTTTTTTGCTTTTCATCTAGAGCCTTAGAGAATATTTACAAGGCTTTGCAGATTCTTCTACTACTGACATACAAAAAAGCTAAAACCACTTTGACTGTTCAACCTGGGCAGGAAAAAAATGTGTTCATTATGCTCTGAAAGAACAATAATAAAAATCATCCTAAACTGCTTACTAAACAAAAAGAAAAACAAGGATGAAAAATATTATTCTCACATATTCAGCTAGTTTGCTACACTTTCTGAAGTGCAATGGCCATGAAAAGCAAGGGACTAAAATACGCTTTCAAGAAGCATTTGAAAGCATTCTTTCAAGTATTCTTTATTATGCCTAAACAGAGCTAGAAATAATTATATCGCCTCTTCAGGGGCTCACATTCTATAGATTTATAGATTGAACCCATCCCTGAAAAGCTTATAGAGAAAAATCTTAGAAATTATCTGATTCGTGGCATTAATAAACTACAAGATAAACAGTTAACAACCTTTCTCTTCCTTCTAATTGTGTTTCAAGTACAAGTAATTACAGGCATTACTTCGGAAAGTAACCGAGGAGCAGCACATAAAATTCAGATCAAACAGCTAAATACTAATAAACTAAAGAATGAACAAATTTTCAGAAAGAGCCAAATGACTGCTAGAAGCTATTAGTCGTTTCACGCATGCTGTTCTTATTGCCTGCTTAAAGCACAAACATCCATAGAGCCTACCCTTACAGCCCAGCAAAAATGGCAAAACGCAACTGACCCCAGCAGCAAGAGGGGAGGGAAGCAGAAAAAATTGATACACTGACAACCTGGGAATAAATGGGGTTAAGCAGCCCAACCCTCCCCCATCATACTCAAAGAACTAGAGTGGCAGGAAACCCTAATGCAATACCATTATCTTTAAAGAAAGTTCTACTAGTTCTTCAGGTAGCAGTCTGAGAGTCATCCCCCAACACATTTCCAGCTCAGGGTGTTGATACAGCAGATTAAACTATGTAACATCTACCACCAGAGGGAGGTGTTCCATTATACTGCATCTTCCAAAACCTTCCATCCCTGCACGTTCAATTCTATTTTAATCGTCGCCAGTAAGGAACAAGCTTCCTTCTTTCTGTAGAGACACTTTGAAGAGTCCCTTGTTAGGTATATGCATTTCAGACTATTTACTGCTAGAGCAAATTTGATTTCTATTTAAAAGAAGCAACTTAGTAACTGAACCCTCATTTCCAGCTCAAATAATCACCAAAATCCCCTGCCCCTTATCATCTCTTTCTGACCCATAAACTGCAGAATAGCTGTGCTCATCTTCCATATGACTGGGGACCATTACAGATTTTTTCCAAAACCAAAACTAGCATTACTTTCTCCAGTGGGGAGAGGGGGAAAAAAAAAAAAATTTAAAAAAAATGGAGTGGCATCACCTTGCTATCTTGCATGAATCAGTTTGGCAAATCATCAAACGTGAAAGATGCGTAAGTTAAATAGGAGAAAAACCTAAAAGGCAAAGGAGGAGAGCCAACAATGTCTAACTGCAGGCATTTGAGTTGTGCACAAGAGTGAGTGGACAGATGCAAGATGACTCTGGAAAAAGATTCAGAGTGCCAACATGAAGAGAAAAAAATACAGCAATATAAAGTGCCTAAATCACTCTCTTCAAATACTTACTTGCCTCTTTTGTGGGCAATGTAGTTATGGATGGAAAAAAAACCAAAAGAGAACCCAGACATCTTGCTTTACAATGATTCCACCTCTTCTGCACACATAAAGAATAAAAACAACTCTCTTGTATTTAAAAAAGGAGAGTTACATGCTTCCTATAAAGCTGAACAGCTAATACTGGCAAGACTTGAAACAGGAGCAAACAAACAGAAACACTGATGAAAAAGGGAGCATGAGGTTTTCTGCGTGTATCACTTCAAATAGAGGGTACACCAACTTCAGTCTGCAGAAGAAACCTGTCAGTCATTGGTTATTTCGAATTAAAGTCTGCAAGTTCTTCAATACAAGAACGTTAGCTGGTAGCCTTTATCAGGATGTTCTCCAATGTTAAATCTGATCTTGCTGGAGAAGGAGAAATATATCTAATAAAAAGAAGGGGAAGGAATAAAGTTTTCCCTATTAAATGGGTTTTGCTTGGAAACAGCAACAGTAAATCTAACAGGTAATACTCCGTGGCTGACTTTCTCACTGTGCTTCCTCATCTCAAATGCTGCAAGGTAACATTTTAATGCTACTTAATTGTCTCTATATTAAAATAACTCTGAGGCAAACAACTTCAAGAGTTGTTTTTCTGAAAGATGGATTTTATTCTCCTAATCATATAGTAAGACCATTGTGACAGATACAACACCTGATATGATTTTATGCCTATAACTCCAACAAAAGAAATCTATTTAGTGCAGGCCAAAATGGAAGAAAAAGTGATTTTTTCTACATGGGAAAGGAATACTAGAACCATTACTTTTATTCACACTATGGGCTTGGATTATCTCCAGAAACACTATTTACACACAAAAAAATGTTTTATGTGTTTATTTAAATAAAAAATGGGCTACACTAGATATTCAATAAGTCAACTTTTTTCTCTTTCTCTTACTTGCCCAATGTTTCCATAAACATCAATACATTAAGATTCCCAGCAAATAACAGTGGCAGCTCAACTGAAAACAGGGGCAAAATGAAGGTATTTCAGATGATTACCTCAAACTACAGCCCAATGTTTGACATTTTTTCCTAGAAAATTACTTTTTTTTTTTTATTTGATGGATGTTTTCTCCAAGATCTTAACTAAGAAATTAAACTGTAGACTTGCATGTTAAGTTCCCTGATATTCCACAGGAACTCAAATCCAGTTAAGACTGAAAATCTGAATCTTAAATGTTGTTTCATAAAGGCAAGCCTTCTGTAAGTCTCCTGCACTTCATTTCACAAAGACTCAAGAGTGTTACTGGTTATGCCCTATCTTCTTCCTGCCAAATTCAGCAATGACTAAGAACACATTAACACCACTAACACTCTGATATGAAACCCATTTATTCAATTCCAGCAACATACTCCCTTGCTAATTAACTTGTGACCTCTGCATCGCACTCTGGAACTTCAATCTAGTTCCCACTTCAGAACATAATTCAATCTTGACTGCAACACTGCTCTGGCTTCCTGCTTATTCCTTCAATTCCAAGTTCCACAGGCTAGATTAGAACATGCCAGCTGCATCTGGGATCAACAGTGTGGTTACAGAAGCTCAATAATCAATTACAAGATTTCAATACCTTATATTAAATTTTAGGAAGAACACTCATTTTTCTACTTCTGCTCTGCTTAGTCTGTCCTGAGTCAAATTCTGCTTTACTAAATTACCACCAAACCGCATTCTGGTTGTGATGCTGGTTGAAACAGTAGATTTAAATTTGCACATTTAAAAGAATTTTTGGAAAACAGTATCAGTGCCCCAAAAGAGACCACAGTGGCAGAGGTGACAGATGAAATCCAAGCTTCTGTACTATGTTCAACTGGATTATTTCAAGCTGCTTTAAATGGAACTGTACATCAGAGTGAAAAATACCTTACATGTCTGAAGATGAAGTTTGTGTTTATTGTTGAATGATCTTTTCAGTACTTGCACATACACTTTCAGTGCTGTTAGCTACATTTTCATAACCGTTTTGTATGAGTATCCAACTGCCTTTAGAGATAGGGAAAAGCTGTGTATGAAGAAAATTAAGCCACTTGCAGAATTTCATGCTGGAGATGCATGACAAAGTCAGGAAGCCTGCATGCATTTCAAATACACAAAGGGGTTTTTCGGTAAGTATTTTTAGAATACCTGTTTTCTTATGGTCTAGCACCGTTGGCTGGTATTGATGACATGGTGCTGGCTAGTCATAGCTTTGGCTGGCCCTGTTCAGAAAGTCTTTCATTCGATTTCATGAATTAGTTAAGAATTGTTTACTTGTGTGCAGGAAACAGTCTGAAGAGAGCAAGCAACACTACAAAAAGAGTATCTTGCTTAATTCTACTGATCCTTCTAGACAAACAAACCCTGTTTTTAAAAATTATTTCTGAAAAAGAGTTCACTCAGTCCTCCTGAAGGGAAACAGCATTTGTAACATCTTTATAAACATTACACAATACCTAAGTAGCCTGTAATTTTGCAAACAGCTAAGGGATTAGAGTCAATTCAAATAAAGCAATGCCACGGCTGACATCAACAGCTTTTCAGTCCATGACTTTTACTCTCTTTTTCCAGAAGAACGTGAAGTACCTCATCATGATGTATGGAAAAAATAGCACTTTCTGATTCTAGAGCTTCTTGCTCTTGTTCTTGATCATCAAACCTGAAATCTTTTCTCCACGCTCCCTCAAAAATTTAGTTCTGAAACATGAAACTTATGTTCTCTGGTCAATTTAAAGGTGATCTACACAGTTTATATTACCCATCCACCTTCCTTTACAAAAAAAACTGCACAATGATATTGATTTTCAATGCCATGACAATAACTGCACCAGTCCAAAACTCCGCAGCAGTCCTGCACGCTGAAGACATGACACTAATCTTAAGAATTTTCAGACTAGTTTTCACATCAAAATTAAGTAGCAGAGAAGTAATGATTTTTTAAAAAGCGTTACAGTCACAAAGACTGCTAGGAACAGGCTTGTCTGTCAACTTCACTGCCATGCTAGATTCTCAAGCTGTTTAATTCACACTAAAGATTGAGGTAGGCATTGGTCAGTGGAGAGTGGTAGTTGTACATGCCCATCAATGATGTGTCACCAGCTTCTAGATTCAAGACTCATGTTTATGATTTTCTGCATTACCAGCCTGTCAGACTTCTTTCAGTGCAGTAAAATGTATTTATCTTAGCAAAAGATGTCTTCTTTTCATCACTTATTTTTAGGGAGCCAGCATCAGATCTTCCACTAACAGACACTTCCTGCAACTTTTCTCTTCTCCTTTTTGATAACATCCCCAAGCAAATGATACCTACAAAATATTCCACAAAAAGGAAGTTAAGACCATTTTTGGTCATATTTGTATTGCCTTGTCACTTGAGCATAATTCTACTTTCTTTTTCTTTAGTCATTCTCTTCTGCTATCGAGTACAAAAAACAAGGCTAGAAGAGAGTAAGAGCAATTCTATCCTTAACATGCCGTGTTGGGAAAACATACTAACCCTAGGCAAATGCAAAGCAGTCCCAATGCACCTGAATCCTGTCAAAGGCAGAGCATGCTGACAGTATCACGTTTAGGAAGATCTGGGAGGTCACTAAAGGTATGGAGCTATCCCTCTGCTACAGTAAACTCACTCTCCTAGTTTCTTTAAGGAAACAAATCTTAGCCTGCTATTCTGATGTTGAGAAAGTAGCATTTTTATTATCTTCATTATCAGTTCAATGACAGCAGACTGAAAGGCTTTCATCAAATCTCATGTGGTGAAGAAGAGAAAGCTGGAGCTTTCCACCTGGGTGCCTGATTAGTACTAAAATATCTTCAAACATTTTTTTAAAAATAGAAGTTGAAGGCATAGCTCTCTCTGTTAATATAATGTCTAATTGAAGTTCAAATGAAACTGATCCAGAACTGCCAAGCTACAACTACTTTCCAGATTTTTGTCTTACTGACAAAGTTAAAAGTTATTTTTACACCACAGTTTTTCACACTAAGTGTGAAAAACACACAAGAAGTGAAAATTTCTTTATAGCAGGTTATGTTATGAAACTATCATTGATGCTTACAAGTTCCTTGGGACCTACACTTGCTCAGTTTTCCAGAAGGAGTTGGAAAAGGGAAGTCCACAACTGGGAATTTCTGAAATTTTTAAACAGAGGTTATATGCCTTGTTCAGGCAGAAGACAACATCTATTCTGCTACAGCTGGAAACAAGAGATTTTTGGAAATACTATCTAAGCTAAAGAACTAATGGCACATCAGAAAAGAACACTACAAATTACACGTATCCATTTAAGAAGTCACTATCTCTTGAAAATATAAAGGTGAGTATATACCGATACCTTCTACAGTTTCTTTAAAAAACCCACCAGATTACCCCATAATTCCATTATTCATCTATTAGAAATCTGTAGATGTAAATAGAAAAGAAGCCATACAGTAGCAATTTCAAGCAATTTTTCCAGCTAAAACTGTATGTGCAATCTAAATATTACATTTACTTAAAATTCCATTTGACAACTAAATACAACGAAAGAAAGAATAAAAACTCATCAGCTACACTAAGAGAGAAAAGATGCTCCTCAAGTATCATGCATCTGAAGGCAATTTTACCAGAAAATAGAAATCAGAATGAGCCTAGGATTGAGATGTTGCAGTAACAGCAGGCAATTTACATACTGCTTTTATTTTTTAAAACAATCATTTGTCATCTCTAAGAAAGCACTAAATAGTCCTAGGTTAATTAAGAATCAAAATGAGATAAGTATATATATACCAAGCACTCACTAAACTATTGAAAAAAGCCACTTAGTTTGGTTAGTTCTCTTTACAGCAAAACATATCAATAAATCTATTTTAATCACATTTATGCATTTCTGCCACTCTCCTAAAAATGATTTGGCAGGCAAAATTTTTGAAAGGAAATCCAGTAGGTCTGGTCTCACCTCTGTTGTCCCTGCAGAGACTTTGGGCAGGCTGGGACACGTCTCCTCCTCTAAACGATACCATAGTCCTTGTTTCCAAATATAAATGGTGCATGAGAGCAGAACTACTTAATTCAGCCATTTAATCCTCTTAATATTTTAAATATGCCAGAATTTGGTCACAATGAAGAAAGCTTTTCTCTTGTGGCACAGTATTACCTTTATCTACTATATTTCAGTATCTATTTTCCATGCTTATACACCCTAATCAGGGCATTACTGAGGAAGAAGGTAACAATTACTGGGTTCTCTAGCCAGTATAACATTGCTTCTTCTAATTGACATGTTGTAAAAAGGCAAGATAAAATTAAAAACAAAGACAAAAAACCCCCCGAAACCCAAAGCCATGAAGTTATTTTAATCCAGTACCATGACAGGCAGTTATTATCAGGGACTGTGATACACTGTATACTGTCAAACCATATTCTTAGTAAATATGTGAGCTAGAATTACAAGAGATGCTTCTCTGCCCTTTTAAAAATCCAAGTCCCTACTCAAATGCAAACCATGAATTTTCTCACAGAAGTGACAAGAAACCAGAGCAATGAAGAAATGCAAAGAACTCCGCAATGCCACTTAAAGATGGTGAGGAAAACCATGCCTCCAAAGTGAACTTTATTTTTTTTCCTCTTTATTGCACCAGACTTAAAAGAACAAAGTAACTTCTTGGCTGGCACTCATTATTTCATGGCTTGTACTGTTCATGTGCAGATTTTTAGAACTTAAAAAGAACTTCACTATCCAGAACATCTTCTGGCATTTACATTTACGAATAGCCATACCATGTTGACAGCATTTGGTGAGCTACAGTCTAGTGAAAAAGGAGCAAAAGGGAAGAAAAGCCATTTGGAAAACATGCAAGTATTTGATTATACTGATACAATCCTCAGAACTCACAAGTTACTGAACATGTCTGACACTTGGAGTCGATACTTCGCTTTAAGATCTGACCAACAATTTCCAACTTACTATCAGTAAATACATGGATTTATGTCAGACATTGGTTAAACTTTCATCCAATTTCAGTTATAAGCACGTAAACAATGACAGGTTTAACTTGAATTAGTGCCTTTCAACTATGAAACAAGCCCTGTATTTGTGAAGTATCTTGCTTCCAAGTACTAGAGTCTTAAAGATCTTTGATTAGCACATCTGGAATTTGATGGTTTACTATTTCTAATCCCGTAACCTCTCTTGCTTAAAACTTCTGGAGTTCAGAATTTTCCTCAGGCCCCAGTGACATTCTGAACACATGATGTAATCTCTGCATAGCTGAATATATATCAACCTTCAGTTTATAGGGACAGCATAGGTTTGGAATACACGAATATATCACGACTATTATTTCCTGTTTGTTGAGAAAATGTACTATTTAGTGCAAGGACGACTTTATTTTTGTTTATGTAGTACTCAGAGCTGAATTTCCATATGAAATACTTAAATTGCACTGATTCCTCATAATATACATTTTACAAATGAGACATAAGTAGAAAAATTAAATCATCTTATTCAGAGCAGTAAAGTCATTTGTGGGAAATTCCAAACCGATCCCACATCTTTGGATCCTTTTCCTACTTGCATTTCTTTCTTCTATTATAGTGAGTTTAACATCACTTTATAGATTTATGTGCCTAGATAATACCCTAATTAGTGAGTGCACATATCCATATATCTATCTCTACATGAAAATTAAAAAAATAAAAATAATTTTAAAACCTTCTAGAGACCCTAAATAACTACAAACCTAGTAGTTCTAGCAAATCTGCATCCTACCATTTTTTAACGTAGAGAAATCTAAAAGTCTGTCTTGAAAATGTGACTTTCCTACTCCCAATAGACAATTTGATTGCAGTTGAGAGAACTCTCCTGTCACCTCCAAGGGACTTAGTCAATAGGAAACAAGCATTACTATGGCTGTCTGCTGGCTTTTTCCCATCTCAGTGGAAAACAGTCCTGATTTTGACAGCGTGTATGTTTTCTATGCATACACTGAAACACAGCTGTGGATACAGATAAGCACATCTGCTCAAGAACCAGGAAGCGCTGCGGATTAAATCTATCTTTATTCTTCATATAGCTTCCAAAACTGTTGGGATCATATTCAAAATGCCCAGCTTTAAAGGTCTTCTGCTAGAGATGGCACTAACATTGCAGCTGACAGATCTCTGGAGTAACAGAATACTTTTTTATAATAAAAATCAGATAGGTGAAATGGAGGAGGCAAATTGTTCACCAAAATCTGCAACGAACTCCCTCAGGAACAATGAAGCACCACCAGCTCACTTCATTCTGCTACATATGCAAAGTATGGGGTTTTTGTCCCATACGTTACCCCAAGCAAAAGGGCAAGGGAATTGCCAGCATGAAAACACTGTATTTTCTCAGCATTGTTCGAAAATGCTCAAAATATACAGTGACACATGGTAAAGAAGCCTATATAAAATAAAATGTCATACAAATGCATCTTAGAATTGATTTAATTCTATATTAATACTGGACAAGATGGAGTTGCAGGCACTCCACAGATTTTCAGAGGCTATATAAACCATGACAAAGTCTATGCAGTATTTGTTTACAGGAAAACTTGAAGCAGAAAATGGGAAAGTTGAACGTTAGCATTTCTTAAAGGGTTGGGGTTTCTGTTATTTTATTATGTTTTTTTAATTATATGGGAGTAGAGCACAACAGAATTTTTAAGGAGGTCCAACAAAATTTAGACACTTCAGAGAACCTTTTTTGTTATTATCAAAATCTGAGTACATAACATTCATAAGATTAATTTCTCTAAACCGGTGAATGCAGCAAAACATTTTTCTTCATTACCAATCAGGTTTTACCCATTAAACTATGAGCTTCCTCAGAGGCTAGAAACAAATCACCAGCCAGGTTTAATGGGTAAAAGCACCAAGAACAATTATGAAAAACTACAGAAAACCCAAGAGACAGTATTTATTTTCTGTTAAGAGAGCAAGTCCCACCAGAATGGGAGGAGTAGATGGAAAAAGGAGGCACCTGATTTTTTCAGGAGCAATTATATGTGCAAAAGGGAGAAGAGATTTCTTCTTTTTCTCTGTGAAAGTGACAATGACTCTGGAAATTAAACATATCTTAAAACACAGTGAGGGCAACTGTGTGAATTTTCATTAAAACATTTTATGAGCAATAATGCAGTGATTACTCAAGAGCAGAAAGGAAGTCAAAATATTTAAGTCAGATGAATGTGGTTTTATGTCGGTATCTTCAAGAGGCCTAGAAACTATTAAGAATAGAACATGCCTAGTGACAAAGCCGATTTTATTCTTACACCAGGATTAGGTTTATATATCTGTATTTGTGTGCAGCATAGGGACGTTGGGTAGAAAGGAAATACTGCAGAGGGATGAAACACAGAAAACACAAATTACTATGAGAGGAGGTATCAAAGATCTTAATCATCTTTAAAAATTGCTTATTTCGCCAATATGCTGTGACCAGTGGAAGCAGAAAGCTCACCCCCAGCAGGTTTGGCAGAAGAGGTAAGTATCTGATCATTCAGTAGTACCCTTAGCTGCCTGCTTGAAAAGCATCTTTGAACAGCCCTCAAAAGACCAATTCAATGATACTCAGCAAGTAGTATAAAGAACAGGGATTCTGAAGAGAACATCATCGAGTGAAAAATTCATGGTGTTGCGGAGTGTAAGAAGACAGAGAAAGCTGAACAAATATATTAAGTTTCATTGTGATTATTTTTAAAAGACTGCACCATACAGTATAGAGGGTACATATTTCTGTCAAAGCATTTAGGAGCTGTTCTGCTCTTCAACAGTGGCTTTCTGGGTGATGTTGCACAAACAAGTCACTTCAACTAAGTTTCTTTCCACATTTTGCCTATGCTGGTCATGTCAACTTAGCTTGCAAACTCAACAGCACAATGATTTGCTCTCAGGATTCACCTACAAAGGATGCTCAGAAAAGTGAACTCAAATTAAAATAAATTAGAAGTCTGAAGTCATTGAACACAAAGCTAAGTACAGCAAAGCCTCACAGAAATCTCAGACGTACCAAATCTTTAGATTCAACTTCATACCTCCAGTCAATACACTTAACTTTTCCCATGTCTTGCACTGACCTTTTAACACGTTTACCAGTGGATTTCCAAGTAATATTTTCATTAAAGTCTGGATATACAAAATTACCGCTTCACTAGATTATTTATTATTGCTTTTACTACTCCAAGTCATACAAACAATTTTTCACCCCCCAAAGCGTCCTTTGCCTTAAGAACTAGAACCAGAATTTCCTATTTTTCAAAATACACCATATCAATATGCAGTGAACAAGCTGCAGTCCATCAGATTAACCTAGTACTCCTTCTCCATTTTAGTACATCTCCTGGAAAGCCTTATACCAATAACCCGACCATATACTGACTTTCATGGAGAAATCCTTAATCTTCCCCACACTGCTTATCTCAGCTAGGATAATATTTGATCTAATTCTAACAGATTTTCATTTCAGAACCAATTGTAAATCTCAGCATGGTATTATATACAACTTCAACGAGACAGTCTCATGCAAGAAGCTGTTGCTGTGCACTTGTTTAGATTTGCAGTATTTTCCTTATGGGGGTGGGAGCTCAAGGAGTAAGGTTAGTTGAAAAAAGAAAATTTAAAAATAAGTGACACTTCTTTCCTACTTAATCATATTTCTATGACTATATATGAAATCTGACTTAACTGCTCATGGCATTTCTATTTACCTTTAGAGATTTCAAGGCAAACTCTGTGTTCTCTCTTTATAGATGCTTTTCACTGCATCTAATGAGTTGCAGCAATTAATGCAAAGCAAGAAAGCAGCTCTGTAAACCTGCTGACAGCTCTTTAATGGGAGAGGTGGCAAGTGGTGGACATGTCCTGGCAGTGTGTGTAATGGATACAAAAACCCGCACAGTCGTCAGCCTAAAGTGATACTGGCAGAAAATTAACTGAGAGATACAAAGCTCATTTAACAAAGAGACCCACAGCAATCTGGACAATGTAAGACTGTGTAAAGGTTGGAGGAGGGAAAATGAGAAGATGCATTTCTTCAAGGAGATGGCAGTCTTTAATTTCACAAGTCATTTTATTTAGCTTTGTTGCTTCAGCGCACAAACGGTTGCCTCTGCTTTGCAAAGCAAATGTTTTTTGTACAGATCTGTAAGCTGCCTGGATAGAGCATGTCACAGACTTGCTTGAGTTAAAAGGAGATTTTCATGTTAATAACATTGCCACCATGTCCTGTTTTCTTCAGACACTTCAGAACGTGGCTGTAATAGAAATTAGAGTCTCTCTCACATTACGACCATTTCAAAATGCAAACCTCAACCACTGTCAGATCTGTTGCAGTTACTGACAGAAAAGCAAACCACTATATTGCCTCATGCCAATCATTGGCTTTTGGAGATAAAGATCTACCAACAATGATTAAAAAACAAAACCAAACCAACCAAGAAACAACAAAGAAAACCACACAAAGAATGCCACAAAAACATTACTACCTGCTTACGTAAGAAAAAAAAGAATTCTTTATCTACTCATGCTGCAGTAATAATGAGTAGCCCAATCAGGGCAGGGCTGCTCTTCTACCATGCAAGGTACGGTGTAAACAAAGCAGAACAAGCAGAGGCAAGGCTGCAGAAAGTGTATTTGGGGTTATTACCATGTACTTTAAATATTGTAATGAAGTTACAAGCTCAAAGTCTCCTGTAACATTTCTGTGGGACTCAGTTTTTATGGTAACTAAGATAAAAGCTCAAGTGACACTGTTTTATGATCTAGTATAAAAAGGTAATAATCCTCTTAATTATTATTTTTAAGCACCTTTCTGTGGCACAGAGAGCATGCTTCTTATTGCAGAGTAATGGAATTCCAAGTCCATGAATGCTCTGCACTAATTCAAATGAGGAAAATGTCAGGCTGTCTGTTTTCTGGGACCTGACAATTCCCAACAGAGAACACAGGATGTTGAAGTGACCTGTAAATCCACTACTCAGTCTCTTCGTCCAGACCTTCTCTTTGAACTATTTGCATACCAAGAGTTAGAAAAAAAGTCTATGGACCCCCAAAATATTATAAATAGCGAACATTCCTGAGGTTTTAGAATTATGCAGCTAATGGTAAGCCTTGCTATCCTCCCTTCTTATGTAACAGTAAGGAAAAAAAATATTACATGTTGCAATAATAAAAGTTTTTACACTTAGCAAAAAACCCAAACCAACAACCTCCCTTCACTTTTAAAAAGTCATTTTTCATATACAGTTTATCTAATCTCTAGGTGAGGATGATTTTGTTCCTCAAACTGGAAAAAACAAACAAAACACAAATGCCCAAACCCTAGATAAATCCCACCCAATTATCTACAGGAGCCAAAAGTCTCAAATCTTCTCCAATGCAAAAATACCCGTAGAACTTTCCAACCAAAATGCATCCAAAACAAGATGATGGCATCAGTTAAAAATCTCGAGGTGAGAAACACAGAGTTCAGAAAACATTTCTTCTCACAGCTGCAGCAGTTTAAGCAGCTCTCCCTGCACACTCCTCAGCCAACCGTGCCATACATCACCTTCAGCTGCATCACTATCACAGGGTGACGAACCACACAAGAAAACTCATCTGAATTTGGAAAAAATGCAACACCTCCTCTCAACCCAAAGAGCCCCTTGCATCAGAACACGCACATTTTTGTTGCTGAAGACAGTATGTCAACACCATTCTCTTTTCCCCTCCTCATCCATGCAGCTCAATCAACTTCCTAATAGCAAAACTTTAGGATCTCTTTATCTTTTGGTATGACAGTCTCAAATAAAACTTTCAATATACTTCTCATTTAGAAGTAACTCTACAAACCATACACAAGTATTACTGTCTCTCTTACACTGTTAAGTGTTTGTAGCAAACACTCTAAAAATCAGCCACGCATCTTCCGTAAATATCCCCTCTTCCAGTTTTTAGCTAAATGACAAAATTCTTCTCTTTGTAGCCATGCATGTCTTTGACAGAGGTATCATGGCATTTTAGAAAGCATTTTAGAAAGACTCGGAAGAGGCAGCATTATCAATACTTCTAACTAAAAGAATAAATAAATTATAAATGAAACCCTCCTGATCCAGAGGGAAATCAGTTACCAACAAGGGTCAAAAATAAGTCTCCCTTTGCTATCAGTTATTAAATGGTTGTACATTTTGTGCTCTAGATAATTTTTTTGTTCCTTTTCTTAGTGAATGTCCTGGATATCTCCCACTCCATACAAGGTCTTGGATGCAATCTGACTCAGTGCAGTAATTTCCCTGATATTCCTGAATTTCTTTAATCAATAATGAAAGGAATTCACAGATTTTTTTTTTAATCTTCTGGCTTTCATTACCATATTACTTTGGTTGGAAGGCACTCTAAGCATTGCCCTGTCCAAAACATTTTACAGCATGGCATTAGTGTTGATTCCTTTTTACTAGGATGCAGAGATGACAAAAATCAAGGCATCTCTAGTTACTCCTAATCTGACTTTCAGACATCTTGACAATATATCCTTAGTTTGTAATCAGCTTATTAATTTCCACTACCCATCCATTCAGGCCCATTTGTAATTGCTCTCTCCCTTGTGGTCTCAAATCTGTTTGCGAGGTGGTAAAATATACTAAAGTGCAGAACTCATCCAGGTGTTTGCACTTTGATGTGTTATTTTTCCCTCAGGTCAGTCTACTCAGTGGCCAAAACAGCCACAGCAGCAGAGGGCAAGAGCAAAGGGGGCTTTCTAATTCTGTAAACTGAGGACTCCAAATTTTGAGTTAAATTTGAGCTAGCTTGACTCTTCAATCGTGTAAATATAGAAAGCTTAATCATGTACAGCTTCAGATGAAACTTGCCAACACTGGGCCTGGAACCAGCTACTGAGAGGCGGAGCAGGACAGGTCCAAATACAGAAAAATTTAAGAAAATAAAATCAAGGCTGAGAAATCTAAGGAACAAACTCTACAACTCAATAGCTTAAGCACTTTGAGGAACAGTTACTCTTCAGCAGGTAAGAATGAGAAAGAGCAATACATAAAGTTTAACAAAGCAATCTATACCATCATTTGTCTAATTCTACCTGACATAAGATGATGTCCAAAATTAAAACAAAATTTCAAAAAAGTTTAGAATGGCAAGATACTAGATAAAAGCAGCTATTTAATCAGTAGACACTATAGGCCTTCTAAAACTGATTTACAGAAAAAAGTAGTAGCCTGAAACATAACATTATGTCTCTAGGGCTTGGTTTTATCTTTGAGATAAAAAAAACTGAACACATCATAGTGTCACTTTGCTGTCTGCTGAGAAACCTATATGCCATCATCTGTCTAACTCAAAGAACAACACTATGAGAAATCTGAGCAGTGAGCTCCACAGATTCCGAGAGGTTATGTGATTTTTCCATTCTTCTTTTCAGGTTAGGCAATAGCTACAAAGGTGTGGAATTTTGTTTTCCTCCTATTGCTTCTGAATTGTCAAGAGACAATGGAAAACGCTTTAAGAATAAATATACATTTCAGGCTTTAGCTTGACTCCCTGTATGCACAAAGTGAAGAGAGGCAGTTAGGTGTTTTCAAAACCAGGAACATTGATATAGTGGAACTAAGTAGATCAAGCTTTCAGACTGTATTTTAAAGCCACTGAATACATGGCTGGCTGAGCACACTAATAACCAACTTCAAATACCAGATGAAGTAGCTCTATAATAGAAAGACAGCCTAACTAAATAAGTGCCAAGCAGGAAAACCAGCTTATATTTCCATTACTCCTATTTGCTTGTCCATAAAACCCACAACAGAAGTCTGTGCTATTTGCCCTCTATCTAATTCATCATATTGAAAAGTAATATATGTGAACTTATGTAAGTGGAACTTCAGAACCATTTCACATACAAGGCTAATGACTTGGGTTATACTTCTCAAAAGCACCCTATTGTTTTAATTGCTTGGGAAGTGTTACCCACTGTTGTAAAAATCAAGTCACAATTATGGAGAACTATTCTGAACGGGGATAAATCATACTGCTTTAGATTTAGGAGCACTATAGTAAACATTTGCTTTTTATTTTCCTTATATCCAGATCAGTGAGAATAGTCTCCCTCTGTTTTTAGCATGTCCACATGAATTATAAATCACAGCTAGAGTCTTCATTTAATTGTCAACCTGGGATACTCAAGCATGTTCTCACCAGGTATGGTGTAGTACTTCTGTTTTTACAACTATTTTTTTATCTGAGCTCAACATACAACCCTGACTATGTTCCATGGTGATAGTCAGAATGGAAAGAATCAAACCATGTGTCCCAGGTATCAATGCAAACAGATATGGTCAACAAAAAGCATGTTTAAACAATTAGGGCAGAGTAATGGGAATTAGAGATGTTACGCTGTGTAGATTATAGCAGAACCCACGATACATGTCTCAACTCCTTCACTGGAAAGTCATTCCTGTCCTCAGAAAACTCCCATACTCTCCAAGCCACAAGACGACACATACGAGAAGCAAGAGAATTAGCAGCTAGTAGCGAAAACAACAGGACAATCTCTTCAACATATGCACATTCACTACCATACTACAACAAAGTCCAGTGCTAGCTCTCAGCTCTCTAGCACTTTAGGATAGAAAGTATACAGGACACCTGTCCTTTAGCAAGTGATAGGAATTCTAGGATTTGTTATTCTTCATAGTTGGTGAAATATATTGGCAACCAGCATAATAAAATATTCAAAATTAAAGTAAGGAAAGTGGTGGGGCTTACAAGCTTTTATTAACCATCTAAATATTTATCAGATTAGTAGTAGGAAGGCATGCTGACAGATGAGAAAGCTGGGGTTTCATTAATGGAATTAAGAGTTTACGGGACCACAAAAGAGGTCTCTGAGCACAGAAACCTGCTTTGGCAGGTTGCTGCAAAAAGAGCAGATGTAAAAATAGAGATTTAAAAATGTTATACTGCTTCACCTGTTATTACAAATTGCAATGTACTTGAGTTGCATTTGGTGAGCTGGGAGATAAATACTGTTCTCAATGGATATATGGCTGTGTTTTGGAAAGGATATTGCTCCACAGAGACGGGTTGTGAAATATCATCTATAACTAACAAATACTAGTGTGTGCAAGAGAGATTATATAGACACTGCTTCTGTCACTTGCACACTGGACATTAGCAGATATTTTCCCCAGGGCATTATATATAAGACATTGAAATAAACAGAAAGAATTGTCATACCAGTGAGGGCTGCTCATTGTTTTGGAAGGCACAGATGCAGCAATTCCAAATGCAGCTGCTGTTTTCCCACTCATTTCTGCTAGTATGACATTAATGTACTGTAAAGGAAACTCTTGATAACAAGTGTGCAACAATCAATAGCAATTTACCTTAAGGGGTTGATAATTTTTCCTCTAGTAAATTAAGCAGTATAAGCAATCTTTCATTCTTATAGAAACCCCTAAAAGACAATGCTTGGAGGACTTAAATGTATTCTATAAGGGAAAACAACAACAACAAAGGCAGTAGACACACCTGAGAATTTAGTCCTATCACTTTCCACCAAAAGAGAATTAAAAATAAAGGATTGCCAGATGTTATCTGAGCTTCTTGGTAAGTATTTCTGTTCTTTAAATATTTTAAATCCAGTAAGTTCAAGATGCTTTTGTACTGCAATTCAGCTCAGAGGACAAAATAGGGAACGGAATAAATACAGCATCAGCATCCAGCTTAAGAAACTAGTATGTACTTCCCCACTCACAGAACTCAGCACATGGATTTGAAGCAGCAGGAAAAACTTCCTGTTCCTCCTTCAGGAAGAGGGTGATTTAATAATGCCTAATGCAATCACCAGCTTCTCTGGAGAATGGCCAACACCATGTCAGCTTCCCATTGGAAACAGCCATAGCTAACACCTCATCCACCACACTTCAACAACCATCAATGGTTGTTCAGTGGCGCAGCTGCCCTGCCTGCACTGCACTGCACATTCCAGTACCTAATGCATGGTAGCCGGAGTGTAATATTTTTAAAGCTATGTATCCAGGTAGGAAAAGATTACAACTTCTGTCACTCATCACATGGTTAGGCTGTTATGGTCAAGGACGGGGTGATAGCAATAGAATTGTGTTTGAACACATGTAGTAATTGACATCCTTAAATGAAGGGTACTTTTGTTGTGCTGACCCAAACCCAGGAACCTGCTTTAAAAGTATTTCCTTCTTTCAATTTCAGTGTTTCTGAACCAAACACTGATATTTAATTGATTTGGGAGCAGTTTTCTTTATCATACAGCCAGTTCACTTATTATCTGACCAATTTAACACTAGGTTAAAACAGTTCATAAGAATTATTTAATACTTCAACCAAGAATAGTAGGGAAAAACAGAAAATGCATGCTGAGTTCCTAATAAAACATTATTTTGTCAGTTACAAAGCACTTAAAACTATGCAGATAGTTTAAAAAAATTACTGAAAATTCAATTCACATTTATGCCAAGTACATACCAATGCCTTATATAGTTCATTTGTGTGTGTTTGAACCAATGACAGCTCAGGTTCAACATTGGATTAGATAAACTATGCTCACAACATACATATATGGACAGGTTTTCATTTCATTCTAGACATACTGAAGAAATGAACACTATTTTGATTATAACACTTCCAAAGAGACTTTGTAGCTAAAACATTGATTCCCCCTCCAATACCTATCAGCTTGGGAGCACAAGTAACAGGGATCCCTGAAGCAACTTTGATTTTTCAAAAGTGTTCTTGTACTACAGTTCGCAATCATCTTCTCAAGAGGGCTCTCATTTATGGCGCATGACTTCAATCTGGACATTTTTCAAATTAGCTGACATTGAGATGCTACAGCTTCTCATAATGAGGAAGCACTATTTATTCCGCTGCCATATGGTGCAACCTTTCTGCTGTCCATTGAGGAATATAAGAGTTACCAAGGGATGATACCACTTCCTAATTATTTAGAGTCTCCAAAATTAACACCTTCATCACCACATTTTTCATACATACAAAATTCTTCTGAATTCCACTTCCTGTCGCTTTCTTCCCAAGAATCTTTAGTTAGCCCTGTGGCCTCAAACTTGGATCAAAAAATCACATTTAAAAGCAAATTACCAGGATTTTTAAAAACTGTGTAAGTCATTATGTAACTATTCAAAGTAGAACAATCCTGGAGAAACTTCTGCTAACCAATGCAAATTAGTCAGAGGCAACTCAGTAGGTACCTCAGAGGCATAATTTGCAGTGAAGTCCTGTTTCAACTCCATTATGAAGTTACATACCGTCCCTTCAAGGCATATCACTGAAGAGGAGTGAATGTACTTTGGAAATTAGTTCGATTAAATCTCTGGGTTTACATTTAATTTAGAGAGGGCATTCTCTTAATTACCAGAGCCTTCTCATGCTTTGCATGAAAAAGAAACAATTAGAAGAATCTGAAACAAAATGAGTGTGAAATTTCTCCACCATCTCACACGCCACTGCAGCAAGTGCACAGACATGTAGCAGATGGTCAATTTAACTCACATTCTCAGTTATTAAACATTACCTGCAGGTCCATTAAACTGCTTTTCTACTGGAAACACTATATAAATTACTTAGTACGCACAATGCAGAGGATTAACTTGACCTTTCTCTCGGGTGTGATACGTTGCTGCTGAAAGCCATTCACATACAAACCTAAAATGACATCAGCTGTTCTTCCAGTGTCAAATTTTACAGTTACATCCTTCGTAGGTGAGCTGGAGAGTGTCAGTCATCTACCTTATTGTTTCTTTATGACAAACACCATGGAGTTAATGAGTACTAGAAAAAAGCACAGTGACAGATTAAGGGACTATAAAACAGTTGTGTGAAGCCATGAATTGAAAATCCGGGTCAGCACAAGGAGAGGAAAAGGCTGAAGTAGTTTCATACTGTTGCTCTCTGGGCCTGCTGTGTGCAATTTACAGACAACTTTTGCCTCTTCTTACGAATATGCTTTAATAGCTCCTGGAAATGACAACACACAATAGTGGGCCACTGTTTTTAATCCTCTGCCTGGGAAAATTAAAATACTAGTAACTTGATCAAATACTGATTTTACTCAAAGTAATTGCGTGCCTTACGGCAAGCTACAATTTCTTAACTATGTATATCACAATAATTGTACGTAAATTAAGATGACTTCTGAAATCCATCATTACAGCCTAATTACTGGATTTAATGTATTCAGATTCCTCTAAATAGTATAGAGGATGAAAAGCTGTTCATTATTTTTAAAACTTCACGTAAAACTACTCCTGCTTCAAATGACTGCATTTTGGGAGGTATGAAGACAAATTCTCCCGTGCTTCCTATTATATGACCTTTAACAACTGACCTCTCAAGAAACAAGAAACTTCATCAACCAGGAACTACACTTTTGCTTGACTGAGCTCTAAGACATGGAAAGTTAGGTGAAAAGGAAGACTGCTATGCAGCATAGAAAGCAGACCCAGGGATATATTTGGCTGGTGTACCATTATGCATTTAGATATATGACAATGTCAAAGCGAACGGAACTTTGAAAACACTGTTCTTTCCACATGATGGCTTCCACACACAACAGTTCAAGGAAGCAATAAACATTCCTTGAAGCAACTTGAAGGATTACGAATTTAACTATTATTTTTCCTCCTTCACAAATATTTATTTTGGAATAGCAAGGATACTTATTTAGAACACTTGCTCATCCTGCTTCTTCCCTGAAAACCAGATTCCTTAAAATATCAGCAATGGGCACAAACTGAAACACAGGCTCCATCCAAATACCAGGAAACACTTTCTCGCTGTAATAGCGACTGAGCACTGGTACAGGTTGCCCAGGCAGGTTGCAAAGCCCCCATCTTTGGAGATATTCAAAATCCGTTTGGACGTGCTCCTGGGCAAAAAGCTCTTAGGTGGCTCTGCTTGAGCAGGAGGCATTCAGATGTCCCTTCCAACCACAACCCTTCTGTGATTCTGTGAAATACGCAGCAGTTGGACTAATGATGAAGAATCCTCCTCTGTGTAAAGCAGTTCTCATTAACGGCCAGTAGAGCTATCTGCCAGTACTAAGACCGTATTCCTGATGCTACTGCTTGACAACAGAAAAAAGCAAAAGATTTGGACAGCATGTAAAACATCAACAGCATCCATGAAAATCATGTATGATCTTTTATTGTCAACTTACAGGAGACAATGATCTATATACCAACACCTACAGGTAAATATGATCTCTAAAAAATGGCTACATTAGGGGAAGCTGCCTCCCATCTGATGGTGATGACCTGGTTCCAATTACATTCAGCTTTGTCATACTTGGGATGCTCTACAGCAATGCTGATAGCCCAAACCCTCAGGGAACTACAACTAGTGCGGTATGGTGACAGCTGCTATATTCAGCAAGTAGCACGTGAAACCTCTCCATACCTCTGTACTGGCTTCTCAGTGAGGAAATTCAGGTGAGATCTCAGATCTTATCTTTGTGAAACCCAGTTATCTGCCAACATAGTACTAGAAGGCATCTGAAGACAACCATGCAGTGAACCAACACACCACAAATTGCCTAAAGTAAGGGTGACACTCACCTGCATAGCACAGACTCTTCCCCACAGTCAGTTCAAGTCTGTGTAATGAATTCCTACAGAAATCAAAACCACTGCAAATATTATCAGTATCTTCTCGAAAGGCAAGGTATACTTTGGTGATCTAGCTTTCATTAACATAAATATAGAGCAGAGAATAAAATAACATATTCAATAACAGCCCTACAGGATTTACCTTGGGAAAGAAAGCACAAACCTCCCATAACAGATGCTAATCACATTGCTTAATTAATTTCAGGCATTATGATAAGGTGAACGATATGAGAAACAAAGCCTATACCAAGGAGGTAAATACATTAGAACATGTCAGATTTGAGCCAACACAATTAGCACTCTAGGACACTATGAAAACACTACGTTTGAGGCAGACAAGTAGCTATGCTGGAACAGAGTATCCTCCAGAAGATCATGCACCTGTGCTCTTGCTGGGAAGAACATTAACATGAACAGCTGCCAACAGCTTGGAAGCATGATTCTGTGGGTATTTAAATACAGATAGATGTGGACTCCCACAGACAGACACACTTCAGACATGAGTATTTGTAATTCTTACAGTATTCCATAATGAATGACAATAGTACCAAATTAAAAAAAAAAAAAAGCCAAATACTTCAGTATTGACAGAGTTCATTTTAAAGAATGTGTCTGTATTTTGCTCAAAGACACTATGCAATTTTCTTTTCCTCAAATTTTAACTTGCTCTCCTTCGGTTTACAAACAATCTCCTATTAAAATAGAACTTTATATATTTGTTTGTTTGTTTCAAACCCATTACACTGGAAATTAACTCTTTTTTTTTGTCTTGTAATATTGACAAGCACTGAAAGTATATGGAGTAGAAGTGTAAGATTTGAAGGCTTCCACTAAAGCAAATTATTCGCGTGTTTACACTTCACGACAAACAGTACTCTATCCCATATTCTACATTCAATACTAAGTGTGGCAACTGATAAATTAAAGCAAAACTATGCATAAGAATCCCTGTTCTTAAAATGGGCAAAAAACATTTGTTTTCTTCTCTTCCAATTTTATAGATACACTTAACTACACATTCCTTTTGTTTTGCACAGTTAAGAACAAGCTCAACTTCATTATCACTCTTTGAAGCTATCATCTTGCTTTGGAATTTATTGGACCTGTGGTGACAATGACTGATGTCATCTTCTCACACCACTGTTCTCATCTTTCAGTTAATGAAAATTTCACTTTTGGAACAACACTTTATAACTGTACAGTTTTAGTAATTCTTAGCTTCTTTTTGCAATTCTTATCTGTTAAAATTTTCATATTGTGCAATCAGTATAGCAAAGAGAAGTATCATATATGAACCAAAGAAAAAAAAAGATTCTTTAAGAAATCCACAGCAGAGTAAAAGTAGGATGCAAAAAATAAACAGATACCATATATATGAGAATATTTAAGTACTATAAAATAGATTCAAATGCTATAATAGTGTAAGTATCTTTCAATGTGCTGCTCAAAAACAAATAGTAAAACGCACAGTTTTAATTATAGCATTATCATCATCATCAATGGGAAAATTGCTTTGAACTACGCCTATCTATGTCTGCAGATACAAGATTATCATGAAGGCAAATGAAAGTCTAACTTAATATTGTATGTTGAGGTTCTTATGAAAACAGGAATTGTTTTTTTCTTCCCTTTACTCTTTCACTAAACAATATTTTCCACATTGCACATCTGAATTGCACCTTTCAGAAGAGAAAACCTGTTAGCTGCTTGGACATAACATTCACACGCAACAGAATAAAACCATTCCAGAGACAGCACCAAACAGAACCTGCTGCAGATATTTTCAGTTTTATTTGCCTAAGGCAACTGAAACAGATTTATATCCAAGACCTTGAACTAAAACTCTGAATAAAGTGTCTGATACCAATTAACTTCCTTATACCAACTCAACAGAGGCAAAGGGAAAGGTCTGTGTCAGGTTAACAAATTAAATTTCTACTAAGAAGCTTCCCAAATTGAGAAAAATCTCATTAATGGAATCTGTGCAATAGACAATAGCTTCCACTATGGCCTTGACACAGGACAATGCATCAATAGACTTAAGATTGTTTTACAATTGTCTCCAGCATTATGATGCTGTCACCTTCCCTTTTCTCTTTTTAGCCCTCAACTCTCCCATTCATTCCCTGTTGCATCCAGTGTAGCTGATCAATTCTTACTTCACTAGCAGCAATAGAGATCCTATTTTCTACTCAGAACTGCTGAAGTAGTAGAGGGCACATTTCAGGCCATGCTCAACACATTTCCCCCTCCCTTTTTAAACAGCTGCATGACATACAAACACATCTGAGGAGTCTTTTGATGAGGGAAAAGAAATAAAGTATGTATTTAATATGGCACAGAATATGCATAATGTAGAGAATGTCCTCTTGCAAAAGTCTAGTTGAACTATTAACACATTCTGTTATTCCGTTAAGTTTTTTATATGTTGTTAGAAAGAAGTTAGCAAGTAGATGAGAAGTTAGCCGGTAGTTAGCCGGTAGATAAAATGTTCTCATTACTGCAAAGCACAATAGTAAGTAACAAGAAGAAAATGTTCCAATTCTTACTCCTAGGCAGGAAAGTATCTTCATTCATGGAATGAGACTTGAAATCATCCCACTTTCTACTGAAATTGGGAATAATTGTCACTTATTATTTCTATGGAAACATAGCCAAAACAGAGGAGGGGAAAAGGGTCTGAGAAACATCTATATATAATTGTGAGGGAAACAAATATACATAAATCAGTCTGCACACACGGGCATGCTTTTCCTTGCCTCTCCCAAGTCAGCCACCACAGTCTAGTATCATTTGAAACCCAGAAATCTATTTCATCAAATCATGCCAAACGAACAGTCTTTAGAAACAATTTGCTCTCAGAGATAAAAAACAGTATTTTTTTTCTGCTCAGGGTGCAACAACAGGCAACAGTTTCGTTGCCTTCAGTGTTTTTAGAAACTACTACAAGCTACCTGGTGCCTTTTACAGCCTCAGGCAGAGCGCCCATCCCCAGTGCTGCCTATACCAAGTCCTGCACTTCCATTTCCCTGACAATTCCTTGCTTTGGTGAACACAAGAAAATTTGAACACTTGCTAAAATGTCTATTGTTCAAAAAGCAAATAAAGGAACATTTCTTTTTAAAGCAGTTTACCTGAATGAATCCAAAGAGTGCTATATATAGGGTCGCCTCCTCAAGAAAAGAAAAAACCTACCGTGTACATGCTTATGCACTTCATGAGCGTGAGCTGACTGCTTTCACTCACAGTATTCCAGGTTTTACCTCGTGAGTAAAAATACTGCATACAGAGTTTTCAAAGAGTTCTGCACCTTGCTTTAACTTGTAATCACACTTTTCATAAATTATTCCTCTGTATGACAGCAGAAGTTAAGAAAGAAGAGAGAAAATGCTCCATTTATAAAGAGGCAGTTCTTTGTAAGGTGGCGTTTTAAACCAAGCACACATTTGTGATCAAAACTCATCTTGCAGAAAACTCCCCTTAAAAGCCCACATGAGCTCCACCTTGAGAGGAGGAAACAGAACTCATCCTTTCAACAAGAAATAATCTCCTTTTTTCCATGCAGTCTATTCAGTTATGTGTTTCCCTTCTCCATGCTACTTGTTCAGGACCATAATCTAAGATAAGATCAGTGGTCACTGAACTATGCCAATGAAAACAACACTCTGTAAGCAAGGTGAGCTCTGTGGAGTCCCCTGTGCCCCCTCCCTCTTTCAGTGTTAAGGAAATCTACTCTGTGCCTCTGAACCTCAAAAATAAACACAATTCAGTTATTTATGTTCCACAGCAGACAAGAGCTAGGCAAAAATTTCTTACATTTTTCTCTAAAAATACAAATGTAGCTTTGATTCATTAGTTATTTAAGCATAATAATTTTTAAAAATCCAGAAAACCTTCAAAAATTCAATCCAAAAATGCAGCATTCAGAATTTTATTATATGTGAAAGTTTTTGCCATTGACACAGAACGGAGAATTTCAAGAAATACAGAAACACAGAACTTTTCCAAGTGCAAGAACCCTTGTGTTCCTCCCACCACCAGCCTCTCCCTCCCCAGCACACTGCCAATCTCCTTCCTAGCTGTCACACTTGAGCTCAGACTGTGAATCACTTTTATTTGAACAGTACACAGCTCTATTTTTGACTGAAGCACAGAGAAATTACAAAGTCAATTGCCTAAATAGTAGAAAATCCACACGACAAAATTCCATAAACACTATTGTCATTGTAAAACGAAATTGAAATCAGCATCCAGCTTTTATCATTGTTTTTACCGAAGATCATCTAGGAGATTTATTATGTGACTAGAGCACTAGGGAGTAAAGAAATTTTTCAGGCTTGCTAATAACTTTTCATCACCAGTGGTATCACATGGTACCACCAACTCATGCAGACTCAATTATTTTTAAATTTACTAATTACTGAATAGCTCTGATGGGTTCCAAAAGAATAGTGTAATTTTCTAACCCAGCTGCCAACAGTACAGAAGCGAGTGCAGCACTATTGTTAGTGCTTTCAAGAAATTTGACAGGAGTGGCATGACATACTGGCAATACTGTAAGTAAACAGCAATTCAGATTTTTGTTAAGACATTTAGAATGAATCTGAAGATTCAATAGAAATTCTCAAACTTTTCTCTTTATTTTACACACTTTTCTCATCTCTTCTGCCCTATGGATGGAGCTGTGCATATCCACTCCACTGGCTACTGGCAGAAGAGAAGCTACAGCTGGGATTTCCCCAACTGTACTGGAGAGCCAGTAGCCAAGCTACTGAAGATAGAGAAAAGTTAAATATTAAAAATCTTCAGAAGCGAGCATAGTTTCTCTACAGATTCTCTTCCAGTTAACTACTACACCTTTCACAATTTGTCTGTCAGTACCCAGTAACTTAACCTTACCCTAAATTTTTAATCATGGAAGTGTCCAATAACTCACATATACAATATTGCCAGGTTAGAGTTAAGATTAATTTTCAGTTCCTTTGGAAAAGTAATAAGCATATATATAGAAAAAAATATTTACTTATAGCCCAGTACATTTCAAGCATGAACATATCTGAAAGCCTTGATCAGAAACTAAAAGAGTTTTGAAACCTCATTATAAGAGTTAAAAGAAAAAGCCCAATCAATTTTAACACCACGCAGCACAGATGCAGAAAACTCCTTCAAAAATGCAGCTCACATTTACCATTTATAACTACATAGGAGAAGATGACAGGGGGAAGGGAAAAGCATTATCACAAATGACTTATCAGGTTAACAAAGTATAAAAACTGTTAATGTTTCACTTATTTCTCTCACTGAAAAACACTAGCAGCATGCTGCTTAACATTTTAATGCACATCTGCTTCTTAGAGAAGCTTCATAATATTGGTTTTACAATTCTTGAATGCTGTGGGTTTGATTTCAAGAGGCTACCACAGAACATCTGATTTGTAAGGAACACTTACCACTGATCATACAAGACAGGCAATGTATCATAGCGCAGGGATTAAAACTGCCTCTCAGAAAGCTATCAGAGATACAGATAATTTCCTTTAACCTTCTTGTACTGCATTCTATAAGGTATTACCAGGCTGATAGATGCGTATCTATCACTCATCTTCTGAAGCAATCCAGAAAACAAACAAACAATAAAGTAAGGGGACAGGGACATGACAAAGAACTGTTTCGTAGAAGGGAATTGTTTCTAGCAGACACCTGCAGACCTGGCAGCACAAACCATTGACATCTGGGACACAGAGATCTTAAACTTGGTCCCTCATTTAATCAAGTTTCGTCTGTTCAAACAGGCAGTCCATTTTCTTCTGTGCATTTCTGTAGATCAAATTGCATAATTTGATCTTTCATACAAATCTTAGAAGAAGAAAAAAAAAAAATCCATTCCGAGCTAGGATCAATCACGAGTATGCTCTGCCCAAAGCAGGAGCTGTTGCCCATGAGGCCAAGTTAGAAAAAGCTGTTAGACTGACAGCGCTATAAGAACACTTGCATAAAGGCAGCTCCAAAGTAAGGTAAATGCCTCAGATTCTTTACATCTATTGGGAGCCAAGCTATACCCAACATCCTTTGAAGGTCTCGCTTCTCAGAAAGAAGGAGGAAGATTTAAAAAATGAAACAAAAATAAAATAAATCAGTGTTGCTCTCACTTCGTTTAACCCTAGAAAACACATACTTGTGTCTTGCACTTTTTTTGGTACAGTTATATACGCACAAACCTAATCTTTTTACTTTACAAACTCTCTAAAAGACTCTAGGACCCAATATAGATCAACTGAAAAAACGCCATGGTGTTTTGACATGAAAAGAGGGAAAAATGCCATCTTCTTGCAGAGCAATGCTCAGATTTTCAGTATATGTACTCCAGTTCCTCTTGGTTATCTCATCTGGTAGACATCAAGGAAATGAGAACTCTTCCTTTGTTCTTTGTAAAGATGAAGAATTTCCATTAACTTATTTGCCTTTTATCCTCAAAGCAGTTTCTGTAGCCCACATCACATGCTAAAAGTAGATCAAATCCTGTATCATCTGCAGATAGACTAGGTGATCAAACTGGTTTTACTTCACTAATTTATGGCTTCTGACAAACTAAAGTTCTCTTCATAAATGCCATTATAGCAAGAGTCAGTCCTACCAGAGAAGACACACCACTCAAGCTTTTGTTAGAAAAGTTTCCAGCTACCTGTCTGTGATCTAAATTTCAGCACCATGGATCAGAAGAAAGAAGCTAACTATCATGTCTCAACCTACGTCTCTGACCCGTGTATGACTGTAGTTTAACCAACAGTTCACATCAATTTAAAATGTTTTAGGCACAAAAATATTGAGGTTTACTTACATTGGTTTTATTTTTCTATCTAAGCCAAGTGAATATAATTTGAAGAAACATACTTTAACTAAATATGTTAAAAATATACACCTTCTGTGACTCTACAAGAGAGCAAGACACTAGAAAAACTCCCAGAAAAATACAATTGTCCTACAGAACAAAATGAAGATAATTTGCTTCTTCTTTGGCTATCACGTGTTGCTATCCCACCAGGAGAAAACCAAAATAAATACAAACCAGTGAAAGCAAATCACTACTTGCCTAATGAATATACTGGGTTCTCAAAGGACCGATTTTAAAACTCTCGCAGAAAAATTGAGTACTCCTGTCTAGGTAAATTAGAGAACTATTTTCCATTCACCATTTTCTTTGTGAAAGTGTGGAGTATTTTCCTTGCACACGTCATCCCTCTCAGCAGAAGTCTGTGCTCCATCACTTCTGTCAAACACCAGGTCATCTACATTTATGCCTAAGCTTTGTCTGAAGGACTGTAATTCTCCAAGTAGAGTGGTGAAGTTATCTTAAAAGCAAAATAGAGTTTCTTTCCATTTCCCCAATCCCAACTTCTTACTGGTTATGCTGACCACCGTAGCTCTACCTCCAAGGACGTACCTATTTCCTAACGTTAAAAGCAAATGCTTCATCTGGAGTATTCTGAAGTTTTGATGAAAGTTTTAAACAGAAACTGGATTACAAAGCAAATTTGCCTTCCACAGGCTAACAGAAACTCCTTATCAATGACTTCTAGTTAGGCTTGATCCATATTGAATCAGAGCAACATTCTATAGTGGAAGCATTTGTAAAATGCCAGCTCCAAACTTGCACCCACTTTTGCCCAAAGGCTCCTTGCAAAGCAACCAAAAAAACCCAACCACCAGGAGTCAAATAGCAGTTTTACAAGGCATATTGAAAAGGCATTATAATGCTGACTACAGGCAGAACTCTCTGAAGAGTTACTACTCCTGGCAATACCAGCATGGACGGACACAGGTATCTCTTCTTCCACAGTTCGTCCTTTCTCACTGTGATTTCAACTCATCTTTACCTCCTGCATTCTCCTGATGCCCTGAACGCTCCAAAAGCACTTTTTCATACATGAAAGCAAATCTAAAGCAGAGATTGATGTTACATTACAATCTTTCGAGGGGAACTGTACTTGAAGCAAGGTACTGCTTATCAAACAATTAATTTTAATATTTCAGCAATAAGATTTTTTCCTTTATGTTCCCATCTGAAGACAAGAACAAATCTAGTAATAGAATGTCAATGTTAATTTAAGAGGAGATGAAAAATGACTTAATAATACTGCAGCAGGATAATGTTCTACAAAATGTTACAGAGGCATAAAATTTTCAACAATTTCATTCTTGAACCACTGTATATTCTTGGTAATAGACCAGGGCACAACTGAAAGATGGTTAATATCTCGCTGCACAAACTTACATAGCAGAAAAATAGCCAACTTTTATAGTCTCAGCTTCCCTAATCAACAGTAAAACTGGGAAAAGAGGCAGGAAGCCTCCTACTTGCTTTCCCTCGAGCAAAGGGCAGAATATGAGTTGCAGTTAACCACAAAATTCAACTCCCTATTAAGCCTCTATTTAATAAATGATACTAAATAGTATCATAGAAAGGTTTCAGCAAAGAAAGTTTTAACTAGAGAGCCAGAACACCACAGGCCAAAAAAGCCATGATACTAACTTGCCACTGGTTTCACTTGACCACCTTCCAAATGAAAGCTGCAGTACAGTCAAAACTCAGGAAACTTTCCCTTCATTAACGCAGTTATGCATCAATTAGTGTTTTGTAAAGGTGCCCACGTCCTTACTATAGTACAGCCTCTTGCTGGATGCAATACGAGACACAATAAACAGGAAGAAGAGTTTTCTAATACAAGGCAGAAAGAAAAGGTCAGCATTTTGGACACAGTAAATGCCATGCCTCTCAGCCTTTCAGAGCACAGAGGACAAAAAGGGAAGGTTGGGTAGAAACCAGAAGACATCTCAGTCCTTGAAGTTAGATTCTTATACAGGTTCTACAGCTACTCAGCCTCAGACTTGGTGAAGAACACAGAACGGAACGTGGGACTTCTTCGCCTGCTCAATAACACTACCTCACACTAGTTTATGTATGCTTTTCTTCAGTTTTCAGGCCCTGAATTCCTTAGAACTTCACTAGGCAAGGAGAAATGGAAGAAATTGTTTCTAACCTGGCAGCTCTAGAAGGTATTGTCAGATTTTTAAACTTAGTAATTGTTATTCTAATCCTGTTTCACAAAAGACTGATTTAAATGAAAATGTTTTATAAATTGGCGATCAGAGCTTACAAGACTGCTTCTCAGTCACTGGTCACATTTAAACATATCGACTTGCAATAAAAGATGGGTTTATATGAAATTTAGTACTTCTTTTTGTTAACTAAAAGAACCAAAGGCTATCTACACATATTTACAAAATAAGTAAAGCTTAGTATTTGTCCTGTTTTGTTGGACATCTCATTTGCTAGCTTGTCTATTCTTAGTTTAGGAATACATCTGAATGCAAACTTGAATTTAACAGAAAGTTTAGAAATACAGGAATTTAGAACTGATCAC
Source organism: Coracias cyanogaster (assembly GCA_033124195.1). Taxonomy (NCBI): domain Eukaryota; kingdom Metazoa; phylum Chordata; class Aves; order Coraciiformes; family Coraciidae; genus Coracias; species Coracias cyanogaster. The sequence goes on along the minus strand of JAVSBS010022873.1, from coordinate 25,789 downwards.
TTGGTTAAGTAAGAAATTGCTTAACTTCTTGCTTCAGATTTTTTCTTTTTTTTTTAAGTTTAAGACATGCTTTGTATTTATTTAGAGGAACTGCTTCTGTTAGTAAAAATGACTGCTTCAGACTGTCTCATCCTGCATGCAAAGAAGCCAGGAAGCCAATTTTTATCCTTACTGTTTCACAATTTCATGTTAATCATGAAAATAATTAAAAGAAAACATAATTAGTAAAATATTTTCTCTGCACTTAAAAGGTAGTTTAGTATTTCCATACAAGTGCTTGGCCAGTGACTTCTGTAACTTTATGCCACATCTGCTCCTTTCTGTCATCTAGCAGGTAAAAGCTATGTAGTGGGTAAAATATATGTGGGGTCTGCAACATCACTGAGGTCTTTCAGTTTCTGAAGGATTAGTTTGATTAGAAATGTGACAAGTTAACATAAAATTCTGAAAAGGTAAGTAACCTCGTGATCAGCAATACTTAACATATGACTCATAGTAAAGGTCACTTCAGAGTATTTACATTAAAAATAGAGCACATATCTAGAGAGAGTGTATATAGTACTTAGAAAAATACAGAATGTGTATGTACATGTGTATGTGTTTATATAGCCCCATACCAACATTTTTGCTTATTTCCTCACTAAATATACAGACACATTAAAAATATGGTCCAGATTAGGAGATCTTTACTTTATTCCCGACTATCATGGAACAACATTGTAGGGAAAATAAATTTGTAAAGAACTTCAGTATTTTTCTATGCACTGAATAGGAATATTTAAAAACTCATGTTGACAAAATCATTTAATCTGGCATTACTCAAGCATAGTCTAAGAGGATGCAAGACTTCTGCTTGATAACACAAGCCTTGAAACGCCATCTTCATACACATTTACATGTGTAAATAAATTAAGAATCTGTTTCAAATTTTGAAACTTCTAGAATGATTTCAAAGTTTTCTTCTTAACTAAACCCTTATAAAATCCATGAAATGGATACTGATCAATTTTACTAGAGCGCAGAAAGGTTACAAACTGTTCTTGTTCTTCACAGAAATCATCTTCAACTGGAATTTATATAGATTATGTGTCATCACACCAATAAGATCATCTGCTTAACTTCGTATTTTTTTTTAAGCAGCTAGACTCTCATTTGAATACCTTAGTAAGCCTAGCTATAGAACAAGCTGTTGTAACAGCATACAATGTTTAGTATTTTGAGTATTTTCTGAAGTCTCTTAAAAGGAGGTGCACTCTTAACTTTTACGGACATCTTCAGAAGTTGAAAGTGAGCAAGCTATAAGTTTTCCCTCCCTGCAGGTTAAGGCACGATTTAATTTCTACAGGCTCAGGTGTGTGTATGGAGAGAGTCACAACTGACTACTCATTCTCCCAGCTACTTACTGCAGCTTGCTGTGTGGAAAACTGTTTCAAGTTTAAACCAAAACCATTACTTCTGCTCTCCTGTAAATGCACGTTTTGTACTTTGCTACAGTACCTACAGAAAAGGCCCCATTAAATATCTTAAAATTCTTTTCACCATTTACTAGGGCATGGTCAGCAGAACACAGAGCTGCTCGCAACATTAGATGTTTATGCAGTACTAACTCACAGTAAATATCTTATAAATCAAGAGCAAAATAGCTTTCATTCTGTCAAAAAGAGCTCAAGTGGGAACAAATACATAAAATCTGACCTTTACATCAAAAAAAGCTCTTTTGGTTACCAACAGGAAAAGCAGGTTCATTTACAAAAGCTTCCATCGCTCTGCATTTCTAAACCTATCTGATGAATATTCCTATATATTTTACCCCAACTGAGGCACACAAAGACTCTTTTTCAAGGAGCTGGGGAAGGGGATGGCAGCGGGGCATGGAATATAAAGATGAAGATGGACTAAAGTGCACTGGAGACCTACTGCTACCCACAGCTACCAGATGTATTGATTTGTAGAATATCACCAGCCACCCTGATTTTGGATTCAGAGACATCCTTCTTTTCAAGGGTGAACAACCTTCAGTTGTTCATAGATGCAAGAGCCCAATTCAAAAAAAAAAAAAAAATTCACACTGGAAGCCATCCAGTTACCTCCAACTAGCAGCAGTCATGCATCAGATATGATTTTCATGTGCTGATTTTCAAAACAAGTCTACCTTAAAATAAACCCTAACAGTTAAAAGTTTCCAGTTAACACAGTCATTTTGACTCTTAAAATAATAATTACAGACAGTAACAGAAATGGTGCAGAATAAAGACTTAATATTTGAGCTGATGTCAACATTCACTATAGGCTTCTACTTTTCTAGGATTATTTAGATCTATCACAGTTTCCTCTAGGCACTAACGAGTCTCATTTAAAATATAAATAAATAAAAAGAACCTGCGCTGTCAGAATCTAGCTTTTAAATTGCTGCTTAAAGCTCTTCAGCAGATGGTACTTCCACTGAGAACTTGAAATGGTGCACAGACTTTGCTGAGGCACAGAAAAATGTCACAGTGAAAGTGTGCACTCACCTACACTGGGATCAGTGTTCTGCTTCTTCACATACTGCAGGGCAGGACATGGCAACTGAGGTGAATAAAAGCTTGTCTATTAAGGGCAGTAACAGTATACTAAACATCACTAAAGCACAATGGTAAACAGCACAATAGATTTCATTTTCAGTCTATAAATGAGCCACAGTCTGGTATTTACCTCCACAGACATCATCTAAACCATTGGAGGTTTTTTTTTTTCCCTGCCCTGAAGAAAAGAAGTAGGCAAAAAACCATCTTTGGTTAAGAGAGCAAAGCCTCTAACTTATACCAATGAAGAAATAATGCATCTTTTCTTTTTTATTTAGCTCACTGCAAACAACTTCCAACTCAGATAAAGAAAATTTAACTGGAAGCATGTGAATACTAAGTCCACTTTGAGCAATTCTGAAGTATTTGAGATGCACAAGTTTACTTTTGGTCATTTCTAATGCTTACAACGTCCCAATACATTTATTGGCTGTTAGTAACTTACTCTCCATTTATAGGGGACCTTTCCCACAGAGCTGGGCTGAAGTGTCCTAATCTCAAAATATAAAAGCTCTTTTTATTTAAGAACCAAGATGCAATCAAACTGCTACCAATATTGCTGATCTCCTAATGCGTATCAATGTACATAAATACAAAACATTTTCGAAAACTCCAAAATTTCCTCCTTATACACTAAAATCATTAACCTTCTTCAGCATGAAATTTCTGTGTTCACTTATCCAAGGAAGAAACAGCTACATCATGAGTAACATTAGTAGTTAAAAATACACAAACTAGAGCCTCTCTCCAAACATGTCCCATGACAATTCTTAATGCAAGGAGAGAAAAAACTATGCTCTGAAGACCATTACTAGATCTACCTTTACAGTCTCAGCAGGTGGACTCTATAGGAGACTACCACTAGATCGTCCATTCAGTTCCAGCACTTCTGATCACAAGTGAGACAGAGCATCTGGGTACAACTTGTGTCCTGATCGCAGCCCAACAGCTCAGAATCAACACTCCTGACTCATGGTTTCCAAATGCTTGGGCCCAATAACAGTCACATTTCCACATAACTGAATATATACTCTATCTGAAGGTGGGGGGTGGTGCTACAGAATGGCAGAATCCTAGATCAAGCTTGAGAAGTCAAGTAGTCTGAAATCAGGAAGTGTCTGAACAAACCAATTTTGTACACTTGTGATCTGACACCTTTATTTAAATTGTTTTCAAACTGCATGAAGTCACAGAACTCTTTTAGATAACCCTTAACGTGCTTGCTGCATAGAATGAAAGATGTTCAAAAGCAAAAAGTTCAAAAGCTAGACTCTTGACTAGATTCTTTTAGGCTCTTGACTTCATTTTAACCCCCAGGAAAACTCTGAAAAGAAATCAGAGAGAACTAAATTCTACCCACTGTCTCTGCTACAGAATTCCTATGTGACTTTTGTAAGTTCCTCCTACTTGTATTTATTTTCAGCATGTTCGAATAGGTATTCGTGGGTTCCCACTGGCAGAGGCATACCCTTGCAGTTCTATAAAGTTAGGGAAATCTGTACTTTCAATGTTTAAAGCATAATAAAATTATATGCTTTGGAGGAGGGAGATTAAGAAAGGACTACAGTCCCGAGGCTTCTCAAAGTTGATATCAAATATCTGTGGATGTATGACATTTGTGCTTTAGATTCTTATCTATGTATAGTGAACAAGAATGTCACCACCTCAACTCACAGAAATGTCAAGATGGTAAATTACTTATTTTCTTGAAGCACTAGGGGGCTAATTAGTTCTCTAAAGAAATTCTATAAAGAAAGTAATTATCCTCTATTCAGGTCAATGTGCAAATGCTGTAGAAAGAAGATATAGGCCATGACAGAACATCTTATATTACTTCAGCACAACAAACGATGGTACAATTCTTTGGAAACATCCCTATAGTGTTGCAATTAAAAATGTGTACCTTACTTCTTACTTAATAGTGAGGGAGGTTATTCACTATAAATACTAGCGCCTGTGGTGGATGCAGAACCCCAGTGGCTTCACATCAAGACAGAGTATCTGTTTAAAGGAGAGGTTTTCAGCAAACACAGCTTACCTAGATGATATTTAATGGCCTGTGATTTAAACCAGGAGATTAGGCCAGTAATCTTATGCTTTCTTGTACTCACTGATCCTTTTAGCGTAATTAAAAGACAGTTATAATGCATACACACAGGTTAATTATTATGGCACCATAACCATCTTGTCATTTCCAACAGGCTATACCTCCTGCAAAGGAAAGAAACAAGATCTTACACATTCACTTACTAGAGATGCAGTGCTTTGGGTACATAACTTTTCAAGAAAGGCCTAATCTACATTCCTGTGGGCAAAGATCTCCAGCATAAGATTCCCTCTCTGCCCCATTATGGAGATTCATCTACTCCCAATAAAGACTTAAGACAAATTCTTGCTGGAAACTATTTTAACCTACTAGTATTCTCCCTGACTAATAATTAAGTGATATTTTGATGTGATCACAAGAAAAAGAACTTTATCTAAAGGGGGATTTTTTCCCCAAAAAGTTTGGAAATTAGTCCAACAGTTTAAATGTTAACTTTTAAAAATTCTCTCTCATTCAATGTAAAATACTAACTGTATCTCTGAAGAGACAGTCACACTTTTCACTTTCTACCTACTTAATACTGCATGTAAACTCATTCCTAGACAATTAAAAAAAAACAACAAACCCAAAACCAAAGCCCAACACAACATAAAGGCATTGGTGTATTGACTAAATCTGCATGAGTAGCTTGCCCTCTGGTGACTAACTTTGTGAGAACATACAAGATTTGTAACAGATATACGAAGACTTGTATGAATAAAGAACAACTGAAGTGTTTGCAGGCTCCACAAGGAACAGCATTAAAAGCTTTTAAAAGAAATGGTACCTTGCATAACAGCACAACGTGATTTCATTCAAATCAAGAAGATAAGCAAATTGAACTAAAGATAAAATGTCAAGAAGATGAAGAACAGAACTGCAACTAGAGAACAGCCACATACGGGAAATAAGAGAACTGAAATTCCAGAATTTTGCCTAAGACTTATGAGGACTATTACAAAATAAAGAAGTAAAAGGTCCCTCACAGCATGAAGCGTATAAAAGGCAAGTCCAAAATCAGCTTGTCATATTAGTGAGGGCTCAATAACCAGAAATCCGTGTTCTCCGTGTCACATATGGATGATGATGGCCAGACTACTCGGACATGCATCTTGGGGCATACAGGCATTCACACATAGTATATAGGTGTGAAAGCATAAACAGACAAAAATCAACCTAATTACACATTTTGTGAAATAAAATTGCCGCCCTCCTCCATAAAATCTGCAACTTATTCATCACACTAATTTCCTGTACTACCACTAACACTATGCTAACGTTTGAGAGTGGGATGCAAATCTGCATTACATACAACCAAAGGATCAAGCTTCTATCCCAGTGTTTGGGCAATTTATTCAGCCTGAGGGCCTTGACTGAATTTGAAGACAGGCAATTTCCTTTTTAATCTAATATGTGCTAATGGCATTCTGATTTAGAAAAGGAAAATACATATATTGTTCCTCAGAATGACCTTTTGTTTCCTAGATAGGGCTCTAGATTTATCTCAGCTCCTTAAATGGCCTTTGTAACCCTACTGAACATCATATATATTTTATCTTCACAAACGTTCCAGTGAAGCATCTCTCAGTAACTGATAAGTTAGCAACTTGTCTAGTATCACAAAGAGATGCTCATTGACTGTAAAACGGAAATTGGGTCTCAAGTTTCTAGCTAGCTGTCTAGCTGCTAGATAACATTCCTTTCGCACAAAATGGATAAATAATTGAAAAGTCATCAGTTACATTTTTTTCTATTATCCAGATCACATTTGTCTGTACACTTGCTTACCTAATAGCTTTCATCACCTTAGTGAACAGCTGTAATTCCCTTATACCTAGCTGCTGAGCTAAAAGGTTTTGTCAGGGGAAGCTTGTCTTGGTCTTTCCTTGCTTGTGCACACAAGGACTGTTGAAATATTGTCCGAGTCAATTGTCGTGACTGTTCACCTAAACTCTTTCTTAGTATCCTTAGCTGAAGGTTGTTGGTGGACAGTAACTTCTTCCCTTTGAAGATGCACAAGCATGTAAAACATGCAAAGTTACAAAGTTTAGAGAGAGGAAGGAAAACGTTGGGGCTGGCATACAAGAAAGAATTGCAAAGTAGACTTAACTTCTGAAATCTTTCTTGTGTCTTGCTTGAATTCCCCAGAAAGTTTAGTTAGTGTAAAGACCAGTAGAATGCTGGGTAATTTCTGCAACAATCACAAATATTGATTGTCATAGAGGTACCCTTTCCCAGTTAACTTGAAATGGTAGAATAACAATGAGCCCTTCTTCATGGTCACCAAGCACATAACCTCAGCACTCTTTTTAAAAAAGCACTGCTTCTAGATTCCTTCCCCTGTAAAATACATTTTGAAACTAGCTCTTTTACACCTGGCACTCTTCCTGTCCTACCTCAGCCTCTTAGGCAGCAGTACAAGAGGAAAGAGAAAGGTTAGCTCCTAGTCCTGTACAATTTTCATGTGGCATTAGCAATTAGAATCCTAGAAAACATGCAGTCAACGTGACAGATCTTCTTGTGCATTCCTAAATACTCCACATGCAGTACTGCATAACACTTCTCCAATGACAAACTAAATGCTATTTGCAAGATGAAACGTGAATTTTCATCATACTTCTCAAAGGAATGAGTTGAATGTTTCTAAAACGTGCTCACTGATACCGACCTCTCTTCTCAGAGAGAAAGAGTTAAATATCCTCTTTTATTCCCCAAAGGCTGCTGGTCCTATGCAGAGGTGCCATGTTTTATTTAAAACATGCTCTCTTGCAGTAACCACTTGTTCTAATTGGCAAGGCAAGGCTGGGTCCCCAAAGCACATAGCTCGTTACATTCAGTTTGGATTACAAAAACATGATGAAACAAACTGCATCGAAATGTACAAATTAACAGCTCAGGAGTGCACGACACGGACATGGAATTAGATTGTAATATGGAACAAACTCCACAGGGAAGCTAAGGAACAAATCACTAGTGTCTCTATAAACTACAGAAGGTTTCCAAACGAGCAAATACACAAAACAGAGCACACACTTTTCTATAAATCAAGCAAATTGCTAAATGAGAAAAAAAGAAAAACGTTCCCTCTCCTGTCTTACGCACGCATTTATAGGAGAATGGAGTAACAAGAAAGTTTAATAAATTAAACCTGTGGGTTGCACATTCTAAATAGGTAACTCTGCTTTCATGCTGGCAATGTGCAAACATCATGGCAATTAAGTCGTATTTCTAAACATTTTTTTTTCCTATCATCAGAGAACCTATACACAAGAGATTAAATTACAGCTGGTGTTTCTACCAGTCATTTGGAAAGGTTACAAGTTAGAAGGTGAACAAGATATTAACAAACCAGAAAGAAACTGGCTTCACCATAAAGAAGGAAACATACTAGAAAACAGAGCTATAAAAACCTAAACATAATGCAAGTCTGAGACAAAAAAGAGCTGAGCTTTTTTCTTTGCTTGTAGATCAATTTATACAATGGGACTAACAATCCTCTGAGATAAGAAAAAGGAAACATATGGAAAATATCAGTGATGTCTTGTCAAGACAGAATAAAAAAAATAAAATTTAAACTATTTGGCAGTCTTTTCAGGTAGTCAGTACTGAGAAGAGGTCATATGTTTCTTCCAGTGTAATTTATACTTTTAACACGAGTCCCAGACTACTAGACTGTGAATCTAGGAACATGCAATCCAATGAAAGAGCCACTAATGTCCTACAGGGTAGTCTGCTGATAGGATTGATTGACTGTAAAATCTTGAAATTCTTAATTAAAAGGCATTCAATTTTCCTAGACCGTGTGACTGAAAAGACCCTTTCAAACATGCCTGGAAAAAGCGCCACTAAATTGAAGTTACTAGTAGGCAGAAAGAAGAGAAGAGAAAAAGAAGAAAACCTGTCATCCTCAATATAGAACATTTAAGTGCCAGCTGTGAAAGAAATTATCTTTCTTCTATTAAAGACTGTACAGAGATAGAAGTATTTCATTGGTCTGTCTTCCACCAGTGCCCACCCCTTCCCACCATTTTATATAGGGGAAGATGAAAGATGTGGAAAAAGGAGAAAAATTGAGCAAATCAAACCAGCAGCTGAGCCATTGGCCTTACTGACACCCTACGCTGCACTGCTGTGCACCCTGCACCTTCACATGACCAGCTCCCAGGGAGGTAAGGATTGTCTTGCATACAGCACCTTCAATGCCTTTCTATATAATGCATAGTAAAATCATATCATATCATATCAGTGCCACAAAGCAACATAAGAGTACTGTACTCCACAACTTCCATGTCATGATAGTACAAACAGACAAAAAATACACCCCTCAGGTATTATTACGCTACCATCACTCAAAATGAGACCTCTATTCAATGCTTAACACTCCAGGAAGCCTAGAAAGCTTCAGGTACCCTTCTCTCCCGTGTTTCCAATTCTACTGTATGTATTGGGTACCAGGAACATGTAACATATACATGCTGGATAACTTGGTTGATGGTACTCTTTTTGACAGAAGTAAAACAATGAGTCCGAAGCGCAGATGATACAACTATACCTGAGTAAACTAATTTTCTATTAATTTGTATTTCCCTGCCAAAAATTTAAGACAAGTTAGGGGAAAAGGCGTCAACTAAAGACATATAAATCCTTTCCCAACCCTTCCACAAAGTATTGCCCTGTCCTAACAACCCAAACAGAGCTACTACTCAGATCTTTCCATCTTACTAAAGCTGCAGAATAATGCATACTAGTAGTGTAAAAAGAATCTTTGGGGCCAACAGTGCAAATCAAGCTTATTTATAAGTGAAGCCCAACTAAAGTACTTTATCCCTTTTTTTTTTTTTTTCTTTTCTTAATTCCATTTCATGGTGATCCTCTTTCTCAAACTTAGCATACATCTCACCTTTTCAAGTTTACTAGTTATGCTAAGACATCTTTTCCCTACCAGCCCTCCCCTTTTAAAATGTCTTTGGGCATAGAGTAAAAGAGATAAAACATATGCCAAACAATATCTAAGTTCATACCTGGAATGTTATAGTTCTTCATTAGTAGGTGCTCTAGAAATTAGAAATAACTTTGTTACCACGGTAACCAGCCATACAATTTTCCAAAGAATTATTTAGCTGCAAGCCTGACTGCCTATTAAAAGTGTAAGATGAAGCCTGACTACTTTCAAGTGCTAGCCAGTGAGTGCTGTTTTTTGTAGCGAGCAATCCATGTACTTCAAAATACAAAGAAAGACATGAATACAGCAACCAATTCTAGCCTAATGAAGCAACAAATTGAGGCACCAGTTTCCATTAGGAGCCAACAAAGGGAATAGCATAGTGAAAGAGAAACATTTTATGTACAGATAAAGAAACCTAGTATGTAGAGCTGTTTTCAAACTTCTGAAAAGGCTTGGCTGCTTTTGTAGCAAACAACTAAAACATGTGGATTCACATCAGAAATTACAAGGATATGGAAAATGAAAACCTAATAGATCTTTAATCATTCATTCAGGAATGAAAAAAAATTATGAAGAAGAGGAGGACTAAATAAAACACAATTTATCATTTATCATATAACAGGATACAACAAAGGTAACAAAATTTGAACTAGCAACATGCAAGATGCACCTGTTGAGAAGGCTTCCAGTAAGGAAGTTGAAAACTTGACTGAGGATCAAGTTAGCAGTTGATTAACAGCAAAATCTATTTAGGCAGGAACAGTGATTTTTGCCAGCTCATGCTTACAGTAGGTGTTATTACTGCCAGACAAGGCAGCATTCTAAATAGCTCCCAGGATTTACAAACACAGAGAAGAGGAAATTGTGTTATTCAGGTGACTCTGAGTCACATAAAACCTCCAGTTTTGTAAGGTCCAAACACTGTGTGGTTTAGGCATGACAAAATAAAGGTCTGCTCAACAAAGCAGAAGGGTTAAGATGCACAAAACCATGAAATAACTCTACAGTCTGATATCTGAATGATTTTAGGAAATAGAAAGAATAGAAAATAACTTGATACTTGTAGAATCAGATGGTATATAGAAGATATTATTGTTAGGGTTTTTTTTTTTCCTTCCTCTTATCTGATCTTTCAAATTCAGGAGAACAAAAGATATTATTTAAGTTACAAAATTCCAAAATCTTGCATAGAGCTAAGCATTATGTATTGAAAATACATCTATTTTTCCAGCAATACGGATTTCCTGCTCAATAGATGGAGATTAAAAATCAATAGTTCTTACACACCAAGATACTATTGTGTAAAATAAAAGGTGTTTGATTTCAAACTAAAAATAAACCTAAGAGCCAAGGCCCCAAATACGCAGAGAATTCTTGGGTTATGTGTTTGAAATACTTTCGCAAATTCAATGATGCTTATCGAGTGCCTCAGAAAACGAACATAAACATTGCATAGTCGGATTAAGAAAAGAGATGGACACCCACCTCTGGAAGTTTCAATTACACCTTCAGACAGAAGGGCCATGAAATTGATTCACAAACGCATGAATAATCTAACCATCATTTCATCATCTTCCAGTTTTCCAAGTGCGTCTTTCCATCAAACCAACTAGTGCTGCACTTACCTTGAGCTTCACGTACTATTGAACAAGCTGAAATCCACTTCCTGCTCCTCCCCTCTTTCCAATGCTCATGGCACCATAATACAAACTAAACTTTCTAGACTCACAGTCACATGAATTCAAGGCAGAGTGCATTCTTTTCGAGTGATTTAAGTACAAAGTCTAGTTTTACCATTTTCTGTAGTTAAATATTTGTTCTTACTCTGTATAGTTTGTTCTGTGACTGTTCCCAGAGGTTCCAATTAAAATTGAGTTCTTGAGGTACCAGGTGTTGTTCCCATGAATGTTTATAGAAATCCTGCCTGAAAGAGCCTACTTTGTAAAAGTGGCTTTTCAAAAGTACTCAAACAATGTCCCTACTTGAATTCAATATTGGAAGTTTCATAAACCTAATGGTAGCAAAGACAGATTAATAAAGAGTACTTTCTTAACATTTCATTCACCATGTCCTGCATTTTAATCATTCAGATTTCACAGTTCACCATACTGAAAGAAGAGAGTTTGAAGTATTAGCAAAAGATGTGGTGTCTCTAAGGGAGATACTCTGGCCATAATTTGCATTTTTTCACTTACCAGACTATATTCTGATTTTAAAAACCCCATACTTTATTGCATTTGTATTCTGGATGTGCAAGAAGTCTGAAGCAACTATGCCTTAACCATCTGAAGAGCAAATTTATTTAACCAATTTAATATGTAGGATTACACTTGTACTGTATCTGGAGACTCTGAGGCATTGATAGCACGTGGCCAGCACTGAATTGGAGACAGAATGTTGTAAAGTACTTTGCAGAAGTACAATTAACTTGAAATTATTTCAGAGAGGTTCTTGAACATTTCAGAGTCTGCTGCTTCCACAGGGCTTAAATAAAACATGTCAGGTATTCCTTCTTGGAACAGGCAGATGGGATGAAGAGGAGGCAAACAGAGCTGAAGAGGATAGGTAACTTCAAGCTCATTTCCAGTGTTTATCAACCTTTATGTGTAAGCCAAGAACTAGTCTGTGGCAAATGAAAAGCAGAATTGTAATTGTACAGAAGAGCTTAGTGAACCTTCTAGATCTAGGTCAAAACACTGGGCTCTTCTAGGCAAAGGTTTGCATGTACCTGTGCAGTATCCAGCTGCTCTTGCCATAGAAAGCTGAACAGCTTAATCTCTATAATAACCTGTAAAAAGTATTCCTCTGTTTAATATATGAAAATGTACAAAGAAAGCCAAAACAAGGAATTCCAGTCTCTGGGCTACAAAATCTGGTTGCTTTCACTGTTTAATCTTTGGACAAATGAAAGTGAAAATTCAGTGAATTTATCTTGATAATACAAACTTTGCTCAAACAAGAAGGCAAACTGACAGCCCCTGACCATTAACTTTTGCTCCGTTTCTGTGCTAATTAACATCACAGACATCAAACTATAAGCAATTTTCCCAGGGGATGGGGGAGAGAGGAAGGGCAGAAGCAAAGAAGAGATCATTATCATGTATTTACAAACTTGTACATAGTTTTAAAAGTCTGAAAAATCAGTCAAGATAGGAAGCATCCTGTAATAACTCATACGGCAATGTAAACCCAACATGTTCATCTCCCCAGTCGAAATATAAAAAGGTAATGCTTACACAAATATAAGGGGCTCACTGCAGTGTCAAATTAATTTATTTAGAAAAACAGGAAGACTGGATTCTATCCCTTCCCTCTCAAAAAAAACAAACCAAACCCAGTCATTTAACAAAGTTACTAACCTTTTTCGTTGTGTGGATTTCTTTTTTCTAAAATAAAAGAGAAAGGAAACGATGGTCAAGAGAAATAGTAATTCCCAATTTTCCTACGCATATAAATTTGCTTCAATACATTTGAATTAATAACTTGCCATATTAGAACAGGAACAAGAGGAACATTTTGCATATTATAAATCTGGAGTTCCTGAAACGGTAAAAAAAAAAATCTTCTTTCAAGAACTTGCTTGCCTAAAATTTTGCTATCTGTGGTGATTAAATTTACAGAAATATGTCTTTCTATCTCAATAGTATGGCTGAAAAGCCAGTATAAAAATATGCTAAAAAAATTTCAACAACATCACAAAAAAGGGGGGGAAAAAAAAAGATGTGTTGGAATTATGGCATTGAGAGGTTTTGAGTTACTACTCGAACAGAACTGGTTGTTTCATTGCTACTTGTTGAAGGAACCATAGTTAAGATCTAAAAAAAGTCTTATTTCATTAAAACACAAGGCTGTAACGAAGTCTTCAAATGTAAGCTTCCTTCCCCACTGCAAATCACACTAGTATTTAGGTATTATCATACTTTTATAACAGAAAAAAATGAACTTGATGAGAGGTAATGGCATTTCAAAAGAATTACAGAATAGAAGCCAAGAATTTTTCTTCTTGTAAAAAAAAAAAAAAAAAAAAAAAAAAGAGAGAACAACAACAAAAAAACCAACCCAGTAAAACAAAATTAAAAGAGTCCTTGCTTAATGCCTGGTCCTCTTGCTGTGAAGTTTTGGGTACTCTGTTAAACTCAGAATATGAGGGATTGGCCATTTTGGTATCTCAGAAAGTCCACATTTCTGAGGTAAACAAATATGAGTTGTTTACAGTGCTAATATGAACGTAACAGTTGTACTGAGTCAAAGCAATGACCTAGTAGCTTGTTTCTGACTGTGGTCAGCAGGGAAAGGGTACAAGAAAGGACTTGTACTTTCTCCAGTATATTCTTTCCAGTGATCCATGGCTTTGGAAGACAGCCAGAGAAATACATGCATAATTTTGCTGAACAGCCTTGGACAATCTTTATTTCCCATGTGTTTAATGAAGTGATGCTGAACCCAAGATCTGAAATCCATAAGTCAGGGGTTTTTTTGTTAAAAAAAAAAAAAAGAATTTTAAATCTGAACCTGTTTATATTGTATCTGTTCCCCCAAGAGAAATTAAAAATCATGAACTATGACAGCACTTTAATTACAATTAAAAATAAGTTTACAATACTAAATAATACCAAGAAGAAAGAAAGAAAGAAAAAAAAATATCAGACAGGCAAAGCTAGAAGATGCTAACAGGAAAAGGTCAGTAGCAATTCCTAACATTTTACACAGTAACAATGACCTTGCAATAAGAAAATAATATGTAGCAGTTAGAATTAGCCTACTGACGATTTAGTATTCAAGGACTGCAAGTTAAAGAGAATGGAACAAGAGGTGTTCTATACCGACTTTGCCTTTTCACTTTTAACCATACCATATTTCAGAGGTTATCACAAAATAAACCCCACAAAATTCCGCATTACAATTCAGACTTAGGCTTTGAAAGCCACATCATCCATACAGGAGCTGTGCTGGCAGCAGAGCTCTGTACCTCAAAGGTGTTCCAGAATTCCATAAACTTCAAGAACAAGGTTTGATTGGTATACTTACACAAGAGGTTCTTGATCAGCAAATAAATGAAGCACCAAAGTGAGGAAAATCTGATTACATATACACACTGAACAAAGATAAATCCATGCACAAATCCTAAAGGAGATGACAACAATGTGGTTTTGATAAACTAACAAAAACACAAAACCTTTTACTGCACTTACCAGCAAAGCATTTGGAACAGAGATTCATAGTCTTGCTGGACCTGGGGCAAAAATAAAAAAAAAAAAAAAAAAAACAGAGCTAAAAA
>JAVSBS010022873.1:0-10816 GCA_033124195.1 Coracias cyanogaster | reverse complement strand
TAGTCTTGGTGGACCTGGGGCAAAAATAAAAAAAAAAAAAAAAAAAAAGAGCTAAAAAATTCATTATCATTCTAATCAATACAGGGAAGTGTTTTGGGGAATGAAGCAAGGGTACAGGGAGGGTACGAACTTAAATGGCTAGTAATCAAAGATAAGTGGCTAGATGTGGCTGAACTAGGAACAGGGACAGAGGGAAGAGACGTCATACGGCAGTCTCTCCAATTTGAAGAGCTTCCAAAACATGACTTCCACACATTTACCGCATACATGAAAAATAAGCCTACTGTACTATTCAATGTATAAGTTATACACTCATCATTGATGTCTCTATTGAAATATGATAATGATGACAGACAGGAAGAGCCAATACATTCCACTTGAATATTAGACTCCCCTTGGCACCAGCTCGGCAGTCCTGACAAATCCTGAACACAGTACAGCAATAGAGAGATTGCACTTATAAGGACACAGACAGATGTGCTCTTGGAAGTCTAGCTGGAATGGCTTAAGCAGTTATTACCTCAAGCTGTTCATTACTACCCTCAGCTTCATCCAGCAGTAATTTAATATAACCTGGCTGCCTTTCCACTGACATGGACTAGGATAGTTCGTATGATCCATTAGTGTGGCTCAACTTTGAGGGCAGCAACCTTCAGCTGAGAGAAAAACAGCTGGAGAACAACAGCAATATCTTAAGCCTCCCAGATGTCTCCTAAGTGTTTGTGCAATTATGCCACAAATGTTCGCTTTCAAAGAAAGTCAGTAAGCTCGCAAAAAAAAAAAAAAAAGAAATATATATATATCTCTATATATTAAGGCTGTAAACCTCTCCAGGGCTACCATGAAACTACCCAAAGCAAGATACTGTGGGAGAACAAGCTTCTCCCAGTTTATGAGAAGTTCTCTTCTAACATCACAACATCTCCTTTACAAAGTGAGCTGGAAAATATTCTCAAAAGCTAAATGTTGAAATGTCTTTAGGTAAGAGCAACCCAGCTGCTGTGCACACTGCCCAATATTTGATTCGTTCAGCATTCCTGAATCATCTCTGTCATTACATATAAGCATTAACAGAGTCCTAAGCAGGTCTGAAAGTACCTATTAACAGGCAAGGTTGTACCAAAACTGTCCATGCTCAACAAGACCTTTTTGCCTCCTCAGGGAAGCCTCTAGACAGTGAGGCTGGTGGTGGTCTCTTCTTCCAGGTAACTAATGAAAGGACAAGAGGTAATGGCCTCAAGTTGCACCAGGGAAGGTTTAGATTGGATATCAGGAAGAAATTCTTCACTAAAGAGTGATCAGCCATTGGAACAGGCTGCCCAGGGAGGTGGTGGAGTCATCATCCCTGGAGGTGTTCAAAAAACAGGTAGATGTGGCACTTTGAGACATGGTCTAGGGAGTAGGGAGATGTTCAACAAGGGTTGGACTAGATGATCCTAGAGGTCTTTTCCACCTGAATGATTCTGTGATTCTACAACATTTAGCCAAATTAATTGCATATTTATCTTTAGAAAAAGGTATATACAAACCCAATTAAGACTATTAAAACAGTTGTTTTCTATTTCTAACCAAATATAGACAGAATTTTAACATGAGATCTGCATCTTACAATATATATATTATAAAAATCAAAAGTGCTTATTATGTCGAGACAAAAAAATGACAGTTTTTTAAAAATAAATTTTATCAAAAATGAACACCTATCAGAATTATAGAATCCCCTTCCCTCAAGTTTGTGAATGGATATTTTGAATGATTTTCCAGTAACAAAGTAAATCCAGACTTAGTCAATCAGATCTTAGTATTAGTCACATCAAAACATAACAGATGCTTTTCAATTCATGCACATTTGAAAGCTGGCTTATATCAGGCTCAAAAATTCTAGAAGAACACATTTCACTGCAAATATGAGACATAAGCATTTGCCAGCTATAGCAAGAGCCACAGACACATGAAAGCTAGTTTTAAATGCAAACAGTATGTGCACAGGAGAAAAGTTAATTCCCAGGAAAAGCAGAAGAGCACTTGTAGCCATACAAATACATCATCAAATTGGTATATACCCAAAGATTCAATATCTATGTTGACAGTCTGCACAGATTATCTACCTTCAAAAGAACTGCAATTAAAAACAGCATGGTGAGTCAACACCTACAGCATTAGTGTGCTGCAGTTCAGTACTCACTGCTTATGGGTTAGACCTTCTGGAGCAGCTCAATATGCCAGGCAGGAGCTTCTCTGCAAAGCCATTAAACCCCAGGGGCAGCAAAGAAAAAGAAAGGCAGAGTTCAGATGGTTCATATTGATGACATTGGAACGGGCAATGACAAATGTTTTCAGTGGTATAATCAACCATCTCAGCTGTTAAATATCAATCCAAAGCCTCATATAATATTTACTTATCAGCACACTAACAATGAAAAACATACACGCACACCACACAGCTATGTGAAAAAAAAAAAGAAAAAAGGCTGTCATATAACACAAAAACCCCACAGATTTTCTGAAAGGACAGTGCTTTTGTGACCTTGTGAGCTAAGTAACTTCAGTTCACTGTTAAAGTTTCAAGGATAGCTTTCTCTCTGACCTTTTTATATGCTTTTTTAAGGCGTCCAACTCAGTCTGAGGCTGCTACCTAAGATGATAAACCAATCTTTGAGTGTTTGGGTTTTTTTCTTCTGTCTTTTAGTTTCTTTTACACAGCCACTTATGTTACTGTAGATCCATCAACATTAAACTAGAACTAACAAAAAGGCATTTTTTTTATCAGAGACAGAGTAACAGTGTTGATCAACAATCAGCTCCTTTCTGAAAGCACAGCTTTTAGCTAGAGCAAAAGCTTCACAAAGAAAATGCATTAAGCAGTTTAGGTACGTCAAACTTACTAGGTATTATTTGAGAGTCTTGTCAGTGTCTGTCAAGTAAAATATATGTTTGACAGCTCTTTGTTACACAGCAAATCCCTCCTCTCATTGCTAGCATTTCCTCTTTACAGCAGGCATGGGCTCTCTTGTCAGACTTACAACTGAGCAAACCTGCATATTGCTGTTTTCTCTACAAAGTAAATCTTGTTAACCACATGGCTGTTTTACATTAAATATTTCCCAGTGACTCCAGCGTTCACCAGAAACTCATACTGCCAGGCAGGAACACCAAAATGTAAAATGTATTTACTCTTGATAGCCCTTTCACATACATTATACATTTGTAATAGTGGTTATTGCTAAAGATAATTTGATTTGAAACACTCCAAGCTCTAAAATATCAAACAGTCCTGGTCATGCTACAGCCTTGTTTTCAATTCATAGGAAAGCAATGGTCAGAGCAGCCAACTCTACTTAAAGCAGGTGACTTCTAGGGCATACATTTCAGATTTCTAGGCTCATACAGTAAAATAATGAGTGTAAAGGTCAATAAGGCACAGTGAAGCTAAAATTCAGTCAGTCCTGGCAATCAGAACAGCATGGTTTAGATTGCAAGTCTTTAGGCCGACACCCAACAACATATCTACACCCTGCTGTCACAGTCAGGCTAGGGATATTGGACACACTTCTGAATCAGATATCAAATCACCACAGTGTTCAACCACACATATCAAGGTAATTCCCAGATTTCCCTCATGAAAGTCAGCTTCATGCTTAACAGCAGCTAATCCAGAATTACCAGAGTATACATTTTATATGTACAATATCTCTAGAAAGCCAGTTTTATAATGATAATTTACAATCTCTACTTGTACATAATTTAAGATGGTATTCAGAAAGACATTCATATTTATGGACAAATCAAGTCAAGCAGCATGGTATTATCTCCAATGCAGAATATAAAGCTGAACCCCATTTGAAGGTACTTCCGTCTGTCAAAAAAAACCCATTTAACTAAAGGGTGACACAAAATTATTATGTAGATTGGAAATGACAAGGTGAAGCAAGCTCAGAAGGTCAAGTGGCAGAGCAAGTTAGAAGCAGAGGATACTCCAAGCCAGCTGGAAAACCGCAGAGACTATAGAATGATTGCATGAAACAGTTCCACAGGGCTCGGCCTGAAACAAGCCCAGGTATTAAAAGTGCTTTCACTGACAATGAAAAAAAAAAAACAACAAAAAACCCCAAACCCCAAACCCTAAACACTCCTTTACAGCACAGCCGTGAAAGTAGTAATAATGCCATAGGGACTTTGAAAGAGGAAGAAATTTACAGTAAGCGAAAATAATGGAATTTATAACATATAAACATATACTTTAAGCAATAAACCAATCACATGTAAGGACGCATTTGAGGCTACTCAAACCATTCTTACTTGCACTGTCTGCCTACAATCTCCATAGCAGAAGAAACTAGTTGAGCCTTCAGACACGTGCTGACCACCACAAGGTCCAACTGAAGTGACAGCCAGCAAGAGGCACTAAATACCAATTATAACACTTCATATCCTATGTGTTGATATGTGTAACTAATCAATTAATTGAAGAGATTGCTTCCCTGCCTCCATTTTCATACGGTACGTCCTGTACATTCTTATGAAGGTATGGGGTCTCCTCTACTCCACCAAAAGCACTCAAAGTTATTTACTCAAATTTATGCCCTATACCACTAATTAATCCTTTTCTTTCTTACCACCTGGCAGTATATCATTATGAGATGCCATCCAAATCAATGCACATTGTACTCTATCTTCACTGGAAGTTTGTTTTTTCTTCCCCACCTCCACAGTAAATTATTTAAATCAATACAAAAACGACAAAATCTAGCTAATTAAGTTGAAATTCTAGCCATAAATGTCAAAGACAAGACTTGGGTGTACAGCAGTTGATCAGTATAACCAGAATCTGTAAAAGACAATCTCAGTCTGGAGGTTCAAGAACAAATTACATGTGGAAATTTCAAGACAGTTAAAAAGTAATATATAGAAATTTCTGTGATCTCAGGATACTCCATCTTCCTAATGAAAACAATTTTCTGCCAAAAAATTTAGACAGGCACACCTAATAAGTACCGAAGGTTTTGTAACAAAATTACACATTTTCCAGCAGACTGTCAGGCACTTCCTAGCTTTCCCATCCTGCCTTTAAGAGAAAAAACAATGCAAAACAAAACAAACAAAAAAACCCACAAAAAACCAAACCAGAAACACTAAAAACTAATACTAGCTTAATGCCACAAAAGTCCCAATGGGCAATACAAAATATTCAGTTTCATCTGTATTAGGGTGTCTTGTACACTTTTTAAGGTAATAGTAAACTGGTATTATTAATGTGAATGCTCACCAATAGCAAGAGTCGTGCAGCTGCACCGGAGTAAAAATAAGTAAAGATTCTAGTATAGGTGTATATTCTCAATACTTGAAAAACAGCACTAGAGTAGAGTAATAGTCATTCTTGAAAATAACTTTTGTTCAGTTGTCTTTTGAGGATGGAAGAATAAGGAGTTTGGAGAAAAAAATGCTTTAATACAGCATGCATAAGATACTTATTTTAAAAATATTTAAGCCACATATGCTAATTAAGTATGACTGCAAAATCTCCAATTCTGCATTTTTATTGGGAACAAGATTTTCCAGCATATTTAGTAAGGACTCTTTATGATTCAGAAGTTCCTGTGACTTAGTAGTAGAAAAACATATCTGCTTCTGTGGCACTGTAATTGCATTGGTGATTAAACGCATCATGTTAAACGCTTCTTGGTCCCCTTCCAGCACAGCAATTAGAGAGGGATCACAGTGTCACTACAGTACAAATATATCTTTGCCCCTGAATGACACCTGCCCAATATTGTCAGGGGCCGTATGTTTAAGAAACATTAACATAATATGAATCATATCATTAATTAGTCAAAAGTACAAAGAAGCCTCCTCCCTGTACATTCAGCACATACTGTTTCATGTATTTGGCAACTTAGGACAACTATACATATGTTAAATCAATGCATTTATACTACTGCAGTTAATGGTCTGTCACCATTTCCATTATAAAGCAATTTTCAAAGGTTTATAACTCTGCTGAAGAATTCACACTGAGCTGAATCCTGGCACATGACAAAAGCAAAAGCATAGCTCACATATGTTTACGTTCATCCAACCAGACTAGAAGGATTATTTATCATTAAAAGAAAATTGATCCCATTCTCTATTTCCCTTACACTTTTCATCATTCGCTTAGAGCATCCAACACTTCACCTTGTACAGGAATGAGGTTAATTACTGCGCTAATAAGACCCTCAATCGTCCCTTGAAAGTTCCATGTATCCTGTACACTAGCTTCTGAAGGAAGCCATTTTAAATTTTCAGCATCAGCCAGAAATCACCTCACTGGTTTAATATATGCTACATATTTGATATTTACAGTTCTTCCTTAATTTATGATCTTGCTAAGGGGATACAGGCAATGGGTTTTTTGACAGTTTAAACAATTATTTGTATATTTAGACTGAGGCAGCTCAGTTATTCTTCAAAAATGATGTATGGCAAATTATTTTCAAATAGAGAAGTGGAGCTTGTCAAATGCAGGTGGACCTCTAGAGAACTTGGCAACCAGAAACAGATTTTTAAAGTGAATTAAAATCTGAAATTAAATATCCCACAAATGCAGTCAATGTCTTCTACTTTATCAGCTGTTCTACACTCATACACTCACTGATAGTAATTTTAGTTCAATTAGAAAAGTGTTATCAGTAAGATTTTATTATTATTACTACTGTTGTAGGGTTTGCTTGGAAAATATGAGTATTCTGGTTTTGGACTCCTCATCTTCACCTCAAAAAATTTAAGCACTGCTTATCATTTCAAGAATAAGTGGTTGAAAATGATGCTTTAGGTACTGAGTCACACATTCGTAAGGCCCTCATCATCCTGACCTCAATTTGAAATGAAATGGAGGGTAAACTTTATGCACAGCAGTGTACAAGTGCAATGCCCTTCTGGCAGTTTTCCACACTCAAAAGATATGCTGGTGCATCCCAATGAAGTAGCTGTATCCTCATTTATTATTTTTTTCAATAGCTACACCAAAGCATTCTTTTAAAAGTCTCTGGCAGAACCCCTTTTCAAGCTTAAAATATACAAAGACATTGAAGGGCTTTGTTGACAATGAGGCCAGAGAAGTGCACAAACATACAAGAGTAAGAGGAGGGAAAGATGAAAATACACTGCAACAAAGTAGCTCCTTACTCTTACAAAGCATATCATGGGCTCTGGCACAAAAGCACTGATAGAGTTTCAATTTAAAGCCTTCTCCAACGATTCAAACAATAAACTGCAAAGAATCCAATGCATCTAAACTAGATAAGACAGGTTGTGAGAATGTAGCTCTGATTCAATTGGGTTTCTAGCTGAGCTTACAAAGTTGCTGCCCTCCAGTCAAAGCTAAATGCTTCATATTTCCATTAATACATCTCTCTACAGTTTCTTAGGGAAAAAAAAAAACCGAACTAACAAAACGAAAAAATTCTGCAGCAAAATCCTCTACCAAACATTCCTCTGCGAGTCTTGAAAATCTTTTTCACAAAGATGTGTAGCCTACTATTTCAAGGACAGTAAAAACGTTGAAATACTAAGTATTAACAGGGTTCAAGAGGCCTTTAGTGAAGTAGAAGTAAAATTAAAGTTCTGATCTACCCACCTTCCACCAATTCCTCAATGACATTATTATTTACATGCATTGCAGGTAATAACTAACATTGTCCTACAACAACACAATCATCTTCTTCAGATTTACAATAACAAAGTCATATAAACTTTACCTTTTTCTTCAGATTAGACATTCCAATGCTCCACTGATCAGCAGCACTCAAAAAACTGTTCCATTTGTGTTACTCCTTTTACCACAGGGGCAGTAATAGATATTAAATAGTAAAATATTCTTAGAAAAGAAGCTGGAAGAAACCTCAAGAAAGTATTTATTTTGCCCCAACTTAAAGGCATGGCTAATTATATAGGAAACATTCCTGAAACACTTTCCCTTACCCCAACTAGATTTACCACAGAAAATAGGAAAACTTTTAATTCTTGCTCAATCTAAGCCCAACATGTCTCTTCTCTATGCAAAAGCATAGACAAGCATATACTCTTTTTTTTTTTTTTAATCAAAGTTATTTTCTATGGAAAAAAAAAATTTCAAAATGCCTGGCATTATAATGGCTTAGAATGGTTACAATATTTGAATGAAAGGGGGGGGGGGGGGGGGAAAAAGCCTTGCAAAGTATTTAAAAAACCTTTTCTATTATATGCATATTAAAATAAAATTTATAAGGAAAATATATTTGAAATGGTTAAAAAATGCTGTTGCATAGCATCAACAAAACACAATAACAAAGTCTGGTTTAAGTCCTGTGCCATCAGTGTTCTCTCAAAAGCCAGCAAAACATTAAAATCATAAGATGCATTCCTTTGTTCCAGAGATCTAATTTTAATGTCTAATAAGTCAAACATTACATGAGCAAAAAGGAGTTCACAATGTTGACCACCCCAAATATGGAGAGAGAATGCACTTGAAGGTGCACTACATGCAAAAGATGTAACAGGAAGAGTCAGAATCCCCAGAATTATTTAGATTATTCTTTCCTATGAGTGAAAGCACAGGAAGCTAGGTTCAGAAAGAAAGCAGATAGAAAGATTAGGAAAGTATCCCTTGGACAAAGCAAGAAAGCATTGCTGGACTGGTAAGGAGCTATGTCCTACTCAGTATTAAGCAGGTTGTCCAGCAGGACACCTCACTTACCGCGACCTCCCTACGTCACCCCCAAAAGCAGCAATATTACAGTGTGTTTCCATGAATGAATGACAATCTCACTTTTACAGTTCTTTGCACTCCTTGCTTATCAAACCCTTCTGGAACTGAATGCTACAGCAGAATTGTAGCACTTCTTGAAAAGCAGTTGAAGAATTTTGACAAGGTGCCTGCAATCGTACCTTATTACACTGTTCGTAAATGCACATGTCTAAAAGAAGCTACCAGTATGTAAGTCAGCAGGCATTTTTCCTCCTCATTTAAACCAGGTTTCAGTAAAGTCCTGAAATGGTTACCTGGAGGTTCACCAAGGGAAATGCACTTTTTTCCATCCTAGCTAGCCTTGTACCCAACTGTAGAGTCAGGAAGCAACATGGCTCTTACTTAAGTCCATGCTGCCTCTACACCTGACCACACACAGTCATTTTCAGTTCTCAGGTGGGAAATTGTAGCCACATCTCCTCATACTGTTGCAGAGAATAAGAGTACTTCAGCTCTTCCGTAAGGAATTCAAAATGAATCATATTAAGGATATGCCTACACTAGGAGCAATTTGCTAGTTTACTATTTAAACAAAACATTCCTAAAAGCAAATCCACCTATACTGGCAGAAAACAATTCTGCCCTGCTGGCACAGTAAAAGAAGAAAAAAAAAAAAACAAAAGAGAAAGAAAAATAGAAGTTACATTAAAAGCCACTTTAAATGTGAAATAAAGTAGTAACTCATCAGCCAGTGAAAAAACCACTGAGGTCCTTTCTGGCAGGCTCAGCTCTGGGTGGCTGAAATAAAACCACCTTTCTGGTAGCACAGGCAGGTTTGAATGCTTACCTCAGCCCCCCAGAAAAGCTGGTCAACTTCCTAATAGCTCTCAGGTAGGAGTCTATACCAGGTAATGAACAGAGAATCCTCGCCTCAAAAAAAAACCCACCCCAAAGTAAAGAAACAGAGTACCACTCGCCTGCTATACTGTAGAAATGTTATAAAATAATATTTGCACTAACACATTACACAAAGTCTTGGCACAAAAGAACACTCTGGATACTTAAACTTGAGAAGAAATCTTCTCTCACATGCAACTTCTGGATTTTCTACTATCAAACCAGAGCTCAGCATAATTCCAAGGAATGCAGCACTTCTAACCGGCATAAAACTGCTTATAAACAATTCCTTCAAGATGCTTCTGTGTTAAACATGCAACTTCTGAAATGCCTCAGGAAAACTAAATAAATCAGGTAAAAACTGTAACAACAAACCAACCCAAACATGAATGTTTGGCTTAGAAAAGCGAACAAGCTCCCCAAAACCCCAAACACTATAAGCAAGAGTTCAACTTATGACAAACAGGAAGACTTACACAAAGCAAGATATTAATCTGAACAGAAGGTGGTGGGATTTTTTTTTTTTTTGGTTTTCATGAATTTGCACCCAGGCACAAACAGAAGTAAAGAAATGCAAAAGAAGCCATACAGTAAGCATCATTAGTTCAGTGAAACATGATATATGCCAAGTTGTTACCTTCAATTCCACTGATAGTTTTATATAAAAGCAGCATCAAGTGTTGACTGTAAAGTTGCCTTCACAGGAGCTTCTAAGATATGCTGGATGCTGGCCATTAAAATTGCCCTCAGCTCCCTCAGTCACTTCTTATGAAGGACATATCCTCTAGAAACTGTCCCAAATCATCCCATTAAAAGCTAAATCCCAGAGGAGGTGGGGGAATTCTGCATAGTTAAGTCAGGAACTCCAGAATGAAACAGAAGTTCTTGAAAGACTGAGTAGCAAAGGGAAGACTGCAAACCACGTAACTTTTGGACCCTTTACGCAAGACAGCATGGAGTATGTCATTATGTTTGTTTCTCTTTCCCTGAGAAGAACCATTGCCTGCCCCACCACTTGTGAACCATACGCTCAATATATCCTTCATGATACTTAGAGGATATCTTTTCTTTAGAGTTTTTTTGTGTGGTTTTTACGAGTTTGGTTAGGGTTGGGGATTTTCCTTTTTTTTTTTTGGGGGGGGGGGGGGGGGCGGGGGAAAGTTAATTTTTTTTAAAGGTTTTTAAAGCCATTATTAAAAAATTAACAAAAAAAAA